>PYAF01004847.1:589217-602440 GCA_007407185.1 Glycine tomentella | reverse complement strand
AATAAAATAAAATAAAAATATAAAACATATTTTCATTTGAAAACTAATTATTGGTAAGAAAAAATAATTTTTTAGTAACCAATTTTAAAATTTAATTAAGTTGAGAATAAGTATCAATATAATATTTAGTATTATTGTAATTAATATATATTATATATCTATAAAATATTTAGGATTTTAATTAAATAATATAAAATATAAAACATATTTTTATTTGAAAACTGATTATTGGTAAGAAAAAATAACGGTATACTATTATTATTATTATTATTATTATAACAATATTTACAATTTGAATAAAATAATATGAAAATTTTGATTTTATTATAATATATACGTAATAACTTATTACTTAATTTTATCCTTAGTTATTAATTTAAAATAATGTTGTATCATAAATAAAATATTACTAAATATTAATTATCAAAAATAATATTTAATTATTAAAATTATATATAAAAATAACATTAATGTCAAAAATTTAATTTTTCCTTAAAACATATATAGAAGCTTTAAATTCGGTTAAATCCAGTAACTATTATAGAATTGATAATAAATAGATAGCAAAGCATGAGTCAAGCTTCTCTCCAAAAAACTCTAGTAAGAGAGAGAAAGACAACTCTTTTATAGGTTCCACCATGAAGATTTTTTCTAGCAAGCATAGACCATATTTAAAACAAATTTTATTATATAAAGATAATATATAATTTAATGGATCTCATGAAAATTTAAGTCAATAATGTAATGATCAAAACTTAATCAAAACAATATTTATGGTGCTAGTATTGTTTTCAATTAACAATTAATATTAACTGATTAAAAAACATTATTTTTAATTAAAATTAACATTTTTATCTTTGCAACCCATTGCTTTCATATCAATAACTGAAATTGGTATCAATTATCAAAAATGATGATTTTGATTTAAAGAACAAAGAAGACAACTAGGTCAATCCAACATATTTTATGCCTAAAACAAAATTTTGAGGTGAGACATTTTAAGGGAAAGAAAGTAACAAATTTAGGGGCCATATGAATGATGGTGTCTATCACGGTGTTTTAAAAAAAAAGTGTTTGTTGAGTATCTATTGTTAGAGTAGAATCTTAAATAAGATTAGGTTCTTCTCATATAAGTAATGTATCTTAAATAGATTGTAGGACTTATATATTTGCACTTTTGTGAAAAAGTGATAAAATATAATGTGTGGTTATTTATAAGACCATTTAATAAAATTTGTAGAATTGTTAGAATTTTTTTTTTGAATCAGAGTTGCTAGATTAAAAAGGTAAGATTTTATATAAAAAGTAGATATGGATTATCTGTAAAGATTGGACACATTTAAGAACTTCAAGGTGAGCGACAGGGTTGTGGGTGCTCTTAATTACCAACACACTAAACTACCTAATAATAAATTTTGTACAACACTAATAGAAAATAGAGGTTTGGACCACTTTATGCTAAATCTGGCCCTGAAACAATGGTTATGCAACTTAATATAGAAGAATGTGTTACAAGAACTCTTACCTCTTACTTCTCACTAGTTATAAGCAATTGAGAGTGAGGGGTAAGGGTTGGTTTCATCTTTGACGATTAAACAATTCAGCTGGTTTATATTTTCTATAACAAAATTGATTATCCGACTTCATCTTGAAGCTCTAGAAGATTATTGAAAGGAGTCAATAGGAAGACTTGGGAGGAGGCCAGCAAAATTGTAGAGGAAAGCAGCTGCTTCATAGTCAATAAAAGTAAATTTGGGTGTTTGAAAAGTAGGGGTTGTGAAGCCACATACAAATTAAAAACCCTCATTATTATTTAGGATCGTGTGTATAAAGACCAAGAGCACTTCATACAGATAAAAATTGTGGCTTGGCTATGCGATCAGCGAATTTGGAATCTCTTTTATTCAATCTTTGTTTTGGTGACCATAACAACGTTATCATAAAAAAAGGTTTAATCTAATCTTTCTGTGGTTATCATCTATAGGCCGAACAAAACCAATTGGAATATGAATAAGAGTGACATAAGGTATATGAGCTTCCGCGTGTCTCAATGGAGAATTTATGTGAATGAATCTGAATTGGCCCTCCACCTTTTTATGCGTGATATCTGGTAAGAAAGGATAAGAAAATAGTAATAAGCAAAATTTTATGCACATATGTAATTTGCTTGCCATCTATTACTAAACATATGGATTAATTAGTGTGAGATTATTCTAATTTAACCAAATACATCATATTCGAATCCTAATATGTAATTACGTCAAATATTTGGTGAGAGAATTTTATCATTTATAATAATTCAAATCTTACTCAACTTGAATCAGATTACATCTAATAAAAGATATATATGGACTGTAGACTAGCACAAATAATTTGCTTGCCATCTCATCAAGACCTGAATGGGAATAGTATGATAAAAACATTAATTTGTATACTTTGCCGCCAGAAAGTATTTCATCTTTTACGTATATTTTGAGTCTCTCAAGTTATTTATCCCCCATAATTGATAAAATTCTTTGCATCTAAGATCTTTATTGGTCACAAAATTCGATTCTCGTGAACCCTACATGCTTTTTGCAATTGCAAACACAGGATATATACAAGCAAAGGCAGACCCTCCTTTCCCCCTGGAAGCACAATGTGGGCCCAAAATGTACGGGCTCTCATCAGTAGTCTCTAGGGATATGCAAGAATTTTTTAATGGTCTAGGCTTCTTAGGATAATGATTAATGTTTTATGTTTAGTGCTAGTTGTATTGTACCCACCAGACCAGATCTTGCACCAGGATCGGCTCCAAACAAAAGTCCAACCAGCATCGCCCATTTAATTTTGATAACAGTTCTAAAATATGCGAGTTTCAATTTTATCCATTCATAGTATAGTTTTTTTTCTTCTTTCAATATTAGTTTAATTATATGTTTTGAATTCAGTCACTGATTTTTTATGTGTATGTTTGGTTTTCATTGAACTCTCTAGAATCATATTAAAAATGATTTTAGATAAGTTTTTACAATTTTAATTCCATGTCCATGATTCTGACCTGAATCAACTTTAGATAATTTGTGTTATATGAAAAAATGTATACTGTATTTTACTAGTAACTTTCTTTTATAATTAAAAAATATATAAAAAAATCATATTACATCAAAGTCAATTTTAATCAAAATCAATTTTATATAAATAATTTTATCCAAAATCATTTTTGCGGATGTTTATCGATCCATACTATGAAACTCAACAAATATTTGCCTGTAGAAATATTTAGTTTTTTTTTTATGCAAGTAAAAGTATTTAGCTAAAAAAATACTTATTAAAAAGTGTTTGAAAAATATAAATATGTAAATGTATACTGTCAGTCAAAAGATATAATACTTTTCAATCTAGCTCTAGTTGAGTAAGGTATGCATGCGAGTGTTATAAATACTTGTTACCATGTTTTATTCATACTAAAAAAATATATTCTGGAAAAGTCAAATTTTAAACCGATCTTTTGGATTATTTTTATCATAATATTAATTTGTCCTGCAATTAGTTAAAAATATTGAAATAATTCTAATCCCCCAAGTACACGGTTTAGCAGCCAATATTATCATTGACCACGTTGCATCAATTTTAAATTGTTAATTACTAAATACATGGAGAATAACTACGTAGTTCCCAAAATGTTCAGTATATTCTCAGAATACCTCTTCTATATCTTGGCAATTTCATTTTAATATTACATCTCGGGTAACACTTGGTTGAAATGAAGGGGAAATATATTTGTCAATATAATTCTTGTATAATGGATACTTATTTTTTGGTATATAGATTATATAAGATGAAGGGCACGAGGCAACAACAGCATAGATATGATCCCCTAAGCTATATATAGTGCCATTGTACTGTACAACAGAGCAAATAAAATTCGCCATATTCCTTCCCTTCATTGCACAGCTGCATCTCACTCGTAATTCCAACATAAATTCTGTCTCTTCTCTTCACTTTCTGAGATGGAAAATAAATAACTCCAACTTTTTTCTCCCTAGTCCTATATATATGGATAGCTTTCAATTTCTTTTCATTGTACTGGGTGCATGGGCGACCCAGCTGGTGGCAAATCTTCTTTGACATGACAAATAGCTAATAAGAAATCATGATAAAAATTAAAGAAGACAAAAGTTTCAAATGCTTTGAAGTGTAGTTTGCTATATCTTTGTCGAGCTAGCGCCCAAAAGATGAAATTCATGTAAAATAGAAAAACATGCAAAAGTATATCTGCGAGAGCACGCTCTCTGAGTTTTCACAAATTAATAATAACTCACTTTGCTTTCATAAAAAAATAAATGCTTCTAGTTAAATTATGGTACTTCATATATACGCAATTAATTAACAAGGCAACAAATTAATCACTTTTCTACTAGCTATAGTTATGCTATGAATTTGAGCAGATGCTAGCAGCACGCGTGCAGTGTGCCAATTCTAGTTATATATTATTATATATCATGGTCCGATATGCTGTATATTTGGTTTGGTAATAGAAACATGTGAATGGATTTCTTCCTTTTAAGATGCTTGACATAATGGAACCATCTTACCAATTTTAAATTAAGACGAACGAATGACAATGTAGAAAGTAAACTTATAGTTGCACATTATTTTGCCTTTATGTAGTTTTTAATTTGATTATTGAACCGGAGTAAGTTGTTAATTTCCTAAGACATATATATATATATATATATATATATATTTATATTTATATTTATTTATGTATGTATGTATTCTCCTTTGTAAGAATATGGAACTAATTATTGTGGTGTATATTTAATGAATCGCAAAATTGATCATCAGCACCCAGTGCAAATTGCTTAAGGCTCTGTATTAAAGAATTTTTCTTCTTTTTTTTATCAATTCCTGATCCTTAAACTTTGGCTTTTCCTTATAATAAATTAAGAGATAATGAAACCATATCATTTCCTAAGAAATATGCTTTCCTTTTACTTTGTTAAATATTAGAAGTAGAATATGACGGTCATGTGTGATGGGAATCCTCTTATTCCAAAGGGATATGGCAACGACGGAAAAAAAATTTATAGGTTTTGCTCGGATACAAGAACAAACTTGATGGAATCAGTGAATTTGATACCTGTAGAAAGAGAGTATATTAGTTTAAGCTTATAGCTTCAAGATTTAATAAGAAAGTTATAGTTTTAAAGTTTATACGTAATTATTAAATAGAGTGGAAACCTGTGACTGTGAATTCTTTTTATAATGACAAACCAATTATTGGGGCTTTGCCTGGCTGAAAGTTTCCTATCTGATAATATATATTTGTGTGTTTGTGATCCCTGCATACGTGTTTTAACTCAGTAAATCCGAGTTATCTAGATGGTGTAGTAGAGAAGCTCATGCGGTTTGACTGGCTTTTTTCTTATTCTTCCTTATGCCTGCAGGTTTAAATGGTTAGCCAATACTTAAAAATAATATTCTCATACTGTTTTCTAAATGTATTTATTTATTATTTGACTGAGATTGATTTAAACTCTAGTGAAATCAATGATCTTATTTTTTTTTCAATGAATCTTACTCAAATGTTTTATGATTTTTAATCGATAAAAAGATGTGCAGCTAACATTCTATTTCTAAAAAAGATATATACATAGAAATAAGTGTTAGCACCCTATTATTTTTTATTTTTTATGGTGATTAATGTAGAAAAGTGTTATACATCTCACTATTTTGACGTGATTTATATTTAATTTTAAAATCAAATAATCTATTGATTATTTTTATTTTTATATTTAATTTGATAATTTATTATTCAGAAAGTTTATTCTAATCATTTATGTTTTTTAAAAATGATCAAAATGATCCTTTTGTCAATGCAAACTTAATGTTGTTCATGAAAAATAGGTATTGACAACTAAAATTGTTGTCATAAAATATAATTTCCCCCCTTCAAATTCCCCCTTTTCTTCTGCCTTCTCCTTCCTCCTACCTCATTTATGCTATCTACTCAACAACATACAACAAAAAGTATAGCACCACCAAAAATCACAATAAAAGGTAGTAATTTAGAAGGTCGACTAAGATTTTTAACTAGAAGGTTAGTGTTGGAAACTCCACACTGGGCATTAAATTGTAGGGTCTTCTAAGATTTTTTAGTTCAAGGTTTAAGAAATCCCATTAGCATCCAATGTTGGCAACCAAAAAATATGTGCACTATAATTGATTATTTTGCGCATTTAGGTCTACAATTGCATTTTTCATCTCAATACATTTCTATTCTTCTTCAAAACTAGGGTTAGACATTGGGCAGGTTAAGGCCTAATCCAATCCAATCTGACATACTTCATTTCAGGTCCATGTTCGATCGATTGGACAATAGGTTTAGGTGGGTACAGGTTTGGCGAGTCATAGACTAGTTTGTGTAGGTTGAAATGGTTTTTCTCAAAATGCTTTTGCCTTATCTATTTCAATCACTACTTTGAGTCATCATCATCCCATTGTTGTCATTGAACACTACAAGCCACCATCAATGAGAACACTACTCCTTAAAGTGCCATGTTGTGCACATCCCCATATGCACAACTACATCATATTTGCAAAATCCAAATCCCAACCCTAATTTGCACATAAACACATTCAAACTCATTTACAAAATCACAATAGAATTGTACAAAAAAATGTTTTAGGATTAGCAAAGACAGGAAGAAAATTGTGGGATCTTGAAGTTGTTAATTAGACAAAGAGCATGCTAGGATTTAGAAAGGTTGTTCTAATGATTTAAAAGTTGTCTAGATGAAAATCACACTAGGTCTAGAAAGGGTGTGCCATTATCTCAAAGTTTCCTAGACAAAGTAAGATGTTAGGGTTTAGAGAAGCGATATGATTAGAAAAAAGAGAGGAACATCGACAAAGTAGAGAGTTAGGGTTTAGAGAAAATGTTAGAATTTTCAATGTTTATTTCAATTTTGAGACTATTAAGTCTTTTACTCTCTCTCTCACCCTAACTTTGCAAAAGTCAGATTCCAAATATGATTTACTAAATTAAAACCAAATCTGTTTGATATAACCCATATGGTGCTACTCGACAGGATTCGATTGGGTCTTGATAAAATTTTGATGGATTTACTTAGTCAAAACCAAACTCGTGCGATGTAATCATATGAGACTAAAATTAATGTTTAACTAGTGCTGCTTGATAACTCACCAAAATTGTCCAAACACTTATTTTATTTTATTTTTTCAGGTTTGGATCGGGTCACAAGTTTGTCCCCAACCCTATTTAGAACCATGTCACTTAACGTGCTATTTTCTGTTATTAATGCCCATTTACATGTATGTTCATCGGCAAATCAATTAACTAAGGTTAACGACAAAAAGGCAAGGCTACCTATCTAATTTTAGAAAGTTCAGACAAAAGTCAAAAAGGTACTATTTTGTAGCTTGGGATTATTCACGTCGATTCCTAATATTTTTTTTTTTATAAATTTCTTTTAATTTCTGGAGTGATATCCTCTCTCTCTGCTTTTTAACCAGTATCTTGTCTCTTGTGATGATATAAAAACAAAGCAAAGCATCTTTCACACACATGATATGACCTTATGAATGGCAAAGAAAGCTGATACTACAGATCCTGTGGAGGTGAGGTGAGTTTGTGTTATGTGGCCAACACACCCACTAGGAGGAGGAGAGGTGAGGGATGAGGTCAATGCAAATTTGGATGACCCACTTTAAAAATAAATAGGAAGCAAAAGGCTGACACTGCTTCCTACCGTCCTTCCTCAGTGCAACTTAATCACCAATCACATTGAAAAGTATAACCAAAATTCCACTCCTCTAGTGCTTTTCTCATAGACAATTAACTATGTGATGAATATGCTTATCTCTTCCTCTTATGTATTATTAATCCCATCAAAATGGCCCCTCAATGTAAAATGCTCACACACAAATTGCATGATATATGTTTACTCCGAGCCTTGCAAGTTGCATGGCCCTAATGAAAGCTTTTATCTGAAGCTAATCATCTAACTATTACTTAGACACTTTAGGGGAAAAAATTGGCAAATGTACTGGGGAGAATGGGAGGTATAAATGGGGCCAAGAATCAGCAAGAGGACAAGTGATTATCACAAATTGCAGCAAGTGGGCAGAATTGTAAGTTTACAAAAGTCAACCTGTGCTCATTATTATGCCTTATTAGATATGTTATTATAAATATATAGCACGCCAACAAAGATTGGATCAAAAGACGATTAATTAAGGTGGTTTTGGGTTTCCATGTTTCATTACATCACTGAAAGTCATTATGCCCTTCACCTAGCTAGCTAGCTAGAACGGGATATATAACTTTCCTTCCTTTACACTGTCCTCCAAATAGAAGTATATATGGAAATGATAACCAAATAAATTATCTATTACTTGATTAATTTTGTGTATGATCATGAGATTCACGACAATTTTGCATGACAAGCGTGAAATAGCGGGCAGCATTTTTGCGTGACAATTTGCAGTCAAGGTTTTGAATTGCAGTCAAACAGTTACAGTTGTTTCACACGTTTTTGGATATTGTAGAAAAATGCAAATGCGACTATAATTACAGTCGTGAACAACCTAAAAATCTCGGTATTGCGGTTAAAATTACGGTCACAAACTTAAAAAAAAAATGATATTTTAGTTCTTAAATGTGTAATTAGGTGAAAATATAGTCTTTAAAAGAAAAAACTTTTTAATTTAATCATTAATATGTAAAAAAATATGATAATTATATTTTATTATTAAATTTTCTTGAAACTATTTAATTAATAAATTATAATATTCAAAAATTAATTTATCATTGAATTATAAAATTTGAAATCAATATATAATTAAGTTGTACGATAAAATACAAATATTTTATTTTTTATATATTAAGAAGTTAAATCAAAATCTTTTATTTTTTATAAAATTAAATTATTATTAATTTATGTATTTAAAGACTAAAATAATTATTTATTCTTCTTAAAACATTATTTGCAGTAAATTTTACAAAAGAGACCTTAAAAATGAATATATATTTGCATGTGATTTTTTTAAAGCTTATATGTCTCGTCTATCCTATCAGTGAAACTTCTACCATTTGCCCTTTTCAGCTACAGAATCCAGATTGATCATTAACGAGGGAAAAAGCTAGTTTCAGAATAAATCGGAGTGCTGTACTTTTATGATTGTCATTCACTATTTCCAATTATCTTGTTATACATAATACAAACTCTACTTTGTGACTCAGTGAATCATGATGTCAGTTGGACATTTTGTTAAGAATTTTTTATTCTAATAATTAATAGTTTTAATAATTAATAGATAATATAATCTAATATTATACAATAATTATATTAATTATTTATTATTAATAAATTTTATTTTATATGATCAAATTAAATGAGTTTGTAAGATTATTAAATAAAATAACATAAATTTAAATGAACAAATATTAATGTCAATATTGATTCATTAGATAATTTTAATAATTAAAAGAGCAAATTTATAATAACACTATTTGAGTTTTGATGTAATCACACATGCATCTCTTCTTCTTTTTCAGTATAGAAAATCCTTTAACTTTTGTACTCTGGTTACAGTTGCACCCTCTACCTGTTAAACTGTTAAACAGTGTTAACTCCGTTTAGTTTTAAAGCACGTGATCCGTACATGTTTTTCTTTAAAAAATATAAACCCAAAAATGCCCCCTTCTTCGTTTCCAATGTTTCCTTTGCTGAAGAACTGAAACTCATCCTTTTCGTCTCAACATTTGCTTAGTGTTGTGAGTGCTCATAATTGATGAACCAAATCATACATCTCTCACCTTGAAAAAATGATTCTCCTAACCGACCCTTTGCTTCCTACCGTAAGGATTGATATTTGCTTTCTCCTGTCACCAAAATAGATTGAAAAAGCTAGCTAATCATTACAATCTCACACAGAAATAATAATTCATAAGCACATATCACCAAAGCAATTTAAAACCCTTCACTTTGAATTAAAAATAAAATAAAATACACACCCCCATTTTAGCAAACACATCAGACGCATAAAAAAAATATAAAAAAGAACTCATTTTCTTCATTACAGATTCAATTGAAATCCAGACAAAATGAAATGAAATTATAGTGTACTCAACCACAACAAAGAAGCAAAAATAGGAAAGCTGCACCGCCATCCTCGATCACCGTGTCGAACTCCGTCTTTCTCCTCCGCTACCGCCGACGCATCTACGACGGAGGCTCTGGGACACATGGCTCCGGAAACCCCACAACACAATGGATTATAGAAAAATGGGAGAAGAGAAGAAAAAACATATCTCGGCTGAAAATTGTTGGACAAAAAAACACACGAGTGCAGAGCTGCAAAATTGGAAATTAAAGATGGACCAACGTACACTGCTACACTCCTTGCTCTCAGAATGTTGCTGGCGAAGGGGCAGTTGCGACTCTTGGGTTTGTTGTTGCGGTTGCTTCTGCTGTGCCTCCAAGATCTGATGTTGCTGTCATGATTCATGAACGGCGACAGTCGCAGCCGGCATGTTGCCATACATGGCACCGGGAAAAGGGTTGTCGGTGAATTTTTGGAGAACGAGAGCCACCTACCAAATCCTATGACTTTCCTTTTTATTTGGGACAATTTTGGATTTTATGAAATGTGGTGAGGATATTTTCATAAATGCTCTTTAAAAATTAACTTTACTTAATCAAGTTGTAAGGGGTGTCAAAGTAATGTCTTTGGACTGAGAGATGTATGTGTAATTAGATTAAATATTAGAAGATATCAGTGTAATTTATTATAATTACAAATGCTTAAAAATGATATTTTTTTAAAGTATTTATTGATTACTAAAAAATTCATATATAACAAGAAAATACTTAGCCAGCATAAATAATTCATGTATGTATATATATATATATATATATATGCCTTTTAAATTAGTGCACCATTTAGTATAAACCTATAAATTAACCTCCCTTTAAATTAGTGCACCATTTAGTATAAACTTAAAGGAAGTATACTCTTGAACAAAGGATTGCTATTGTATGTGATAGTGTTCCCACAATAACAAGTGTTTTTAAAGGAGACTCTTTCTATATTAGGGTGTTTCAAATGAAAAATCCCTTGCAATAAAAAAATAGGAACTTCAATGATAGTCTTTAAATTAAGATTAAAAATGATAAATCAATAACAATAAAAGTAAATTATAAATAATTTTTATAAGATAGTCAATATTATTGACTCCTCCACTATTATCATCAATATTGTTGTTATGTTAACATTACCATTATTATTATCATCATTATTATTGTCATCATCACTACCGTGCATTGATAACACTTGTGATGGACTTGACTAGCTTTTAAGATTTTTTTTAATGATAGTTATAATTTCTTTTAATCTAAGGGTTATCATTGAAAGGGATGTGTGTATTATTTTCTTAGTTTCAATCTATATAATTATTAAAAGTAACACTAAATATTTTAATAGTTAAATAACAATGTTAAAATTATACTTTTATCTAAAAATAATTTAAAACTTAATTTTTATTTGTACGTTCTATGTTATTTATTAATTTTTATATAGTTAATTTAAAATAAAATATAATTAGTAACTTAATATATAATTTACTTAAAAATATATAAGTCAATTATTTTTTTTAAAAAATATGAGATGAGTTTTTCAAAGCTTTTTCCAAACTCTATAAAATTCTTTTTGTGTTATATAATTTTAAAATTAATTAGTTTAGAATGTAATAAAATGTGTTATTTTTAATGAAATATGTCTATTTTTTCTATAAAATATATATGTACACTTATATGTAAAAAAGTTTTATCTATTATTTTTGTGCACATAAAATTTCAAGAAAGACCCTTTTTCCACTACAAAGTGGGTGACAGGGCCACCTTGAGCTTGTTCGGAGGTGTGATAGTACTAGATCCATGATTAAAAGGAGTCCAAGTTTTTTTGAAAAAATTATAGTTTTATAATAAGTTTTTCTATATTGTTTTTATAAATAAACTGGAGTTGTTGTTTTATTTTATGTCTCTTTTTTGTTCAAATTAAAATGTGATATGTAATTAAAAAATATTACTCTTTTAGTTAGTTTTCTTAAAGGGATATAGTCATAGATTCTTATTAAATGAATTTTCAGCTCTATGATATATCAACATAAGAAACACAAAGCAAAAATTAAAATTATAAAAACTAAAATTAGTATATTAATAAATAACAAAATATATGTAAGCTTTAACAGGGGTGGGGCAAACTTTCTGGGGCCCTGTTTAATATTTCTCTTTTTAGAAAAGGGGGCCTCAATTGACAATTTAAAAATAAATAACTCATTTAAATAAGAAAAATACTTTGCTCAATAAATATTACCAAATTACATTCCAAAATCAGTTAAAACATCCTAAGGGTTCTAACAAATCATTTGAATAGAGTTGCCCTGTTCACATGTCTTAAAGAAAAATCATCTATAACACTTTCAACATCAACTTCTTCCAAAATATCGCTTTCAATAGTTATTAAAGCAAGTCCATTTAGCCTCTCTTGTGACATAGTTGTTCGTAGATACGACTTCAACAATTTGAGTTTTGAAAAACTTCTCTGCAGAAGCAACAGTAATAGGGATAGTCAACATAATTCTATAAGCAATTGTTGCATTTGGAAAACAAGTAAAACACTTTATAAATTATAATATTTCAATTGCTCCCAATTTTTCTTTAGGTAAAAGCTCTCGCAATAACTTTACCTCCACGAATAGTTCATTCCCATCAATATCAGAAACCTCTCCTTTTTTAAGAGAATCTTCTAAGTAAACACAATGATATTTGAGATTATTGTCATCTAGTGAATTTAATTTATGAGAATTAGACAGAAAGCCAAAGATTTTCTCATAAACTTGATATTGTTCAAATCTTTTCTCCAAAGAAACAATACTTTGATCAACAACATACAAAAAGTATTGAACTCTAAATTGTTTCTCGGGTGATAATGAAGTTTCCTCAACATTAGTTTAATCAAAATGTCTTTTTTTGCGTATTTGACGTTTTTGAGGAAACACAGATTCAATACCAATTTCATCAGCTATTTCTTTCGCTGTATTCAAAGCATTAGAGAAACCACTTTCTCTATACCTTTTAAAAAAAGATATCAAACCTTTAATCAAATCAATAGCAACATCAATCATCATGTTTTTAGTTTGTAATTGTTTGCTA
>PYAF01004847.1:552975-589117 GCA_007407185.1 Glycine tomentella | reverse complement strand
AAGCAGTTAGCATTTCAATTAAACCTAAAAAATTGTCATTTCCCTTTTCATACAACTTTTCTGTTTTTCCACGAAATGCTAGGTTATGTTTACCAAGATACCTCACAATTGCAATGAGTCTAACCAACACATTTTTCCAATATTCCTTCTCTTTCTTTAATCGGTCTTGAGCAATTTTGTCAATTGTTTCATTTTTTTGTAATCTAATACGAAGCTCACACCAAGTAGCCATATTCAAAAGATGATCATCACTACTTTCATGTTCTTTAAGTCTAAAACTTAAATGATTCCATTTATCAAATCCTTCAAAAACCAAGGCACCTTTAATAGAACCTTTTTTAAAAATTTTGCAACAAAAACAAAACACTTTGTCAAGGTTCTTTGAGTACACAAGCCATTCTCTATCACAAGCTTCACCATTGCTCAAATATCTAATATAATAAGTCGAGGAAAACCTGCGATTAATACTACTTTTAGGGCCTTTCACAACTAAAATCACTAGCCACCAGAATTCAACAGTATGTAATCTGAAAAAATACATAATAACTGAGTAAGACAATTTTATATTTAAAGGTCAAGAAAAACTTTTTAGAGTAAAGTTGAGTGGAACATTTGTACCTGAAATTTGGAATATGAATTTCAGAACATGAAGAGATCAGATTATTGAACCCACTAGTTTATGTGTTAATTTTGAAGTGCAGCAGCCATAAGGGGGTATCTTGGGCTCACGTTAAAATATATTTGGAAACGTTAAAATATATTTGTTTGAAGAAAAGGAAATAAAATATTTGGTGAGATTTTGTTGTTAATATTATATTTGGAAAGTTAAAATATATTTGGTGAGATTTTGCTGTTATGTAGCATTAACGTTTTTAAAATAAATTTTGTAAAAATTGTTGTTGATGAGAATTGAACCTTGGACCCTTTGATTATTAAAAATAAATATTACCATCTTCTCTAGTTTTCAATATTGAATATATGTTGCAGTAAATAATATTTGATGTCTCTTAGTAAATAATATTTGAGACCTCTTATTTTTTGGGGCCCTGTGCTGTTGAACACCTTGAGTGGGTCCAGAACCGCCCATGAGCTTTAATATAAAATGATATTTTGTCAATGATAAATTTTATTTTGTTGGAAGTAAGGTATCCGCATAGCTGGGAAGTCATTGGATTGACTTTTAAGGCGTAGAGATTATGAAAGTGAGTTTTATCTCTTCTAACAAAGTCTTCTCTATATGCATGGTCGGGGAATCAAACCTCTGGCAACATGCTTAAGGAACTCAGCCATCTACCAACTATGCTGGATCTTATTGGTTTGTCCATGATAGATGATAATGATGGATTTAGAGAATTTTCTTTTTGAAATCAAATATAAAAAGTAAATTAAATCATAAATATAATTAATATTTCAATAAATAAATAAATTAAAATTTTAAAAAATGATATGAATTCCATGTGAATTTTCCCAAACTTGATAAAATTTGACGAAAGTTAAATGAGTTTCAAAAATATTATACTGCTTCTTTAAATCAAATGTTTTCTAGCTTTTGTTGGGATGTGGTCGGAAGAGTCAAATCCACCACCCGCTTTGTTCCCTTGTCATATCTACTTTATATAGATATTTATTTATGTACATATAATTTTTTAGAGATATAAATTAAATAACAAATGATGACATAAGAGTAAATAAAATAAAACATGTGATATATATGCCTTTTCATATTTGTTATATGTTAATGTTTGTTTAGTGCAATAAAATGTAGGACCTTATTTAGTATTTCATCATGTATCTATAAGATCTCAAGAATGTCTGATGGATGAGTGAATATTAATAAAAGTTGATTTAGTTAGTAAAAAAATATCTTATATTGTATAAGATTATAAATTTGATTTCTATTATCGATATAAAGAGATCTTGTTAGTGGATAAATTATAAATAGCTTTGTAAATACTTTTAGATTCTTGAGAATTACATGTCTAATAAACTCTTGAGAGTCTATTTCTAACTCATAAACTTTTTTTTATAGAAGAAAAAGTGGGTGAGTGGATCGGAGATATATAATGGACTACTCTCCTTATATTCTCGACTTACACCTTATTTGAGAGTAACTGAGTAAGACTTACAAAGTAGATGACCAAGACCTCATGTGGTACGTCATGCCGTCATTGTATATTGTTTTCTAATAGAAAATAGCACCAGATGACTTTGCATTGCTTGACTTGTGTAAATAAAGAAAATGCATTTACTTTAACTGTTAACTGCTATAACGGATTCCAAATGATTGCTATTTTGAAATTACAAAAAATTGCTCTAAGCTGCTCTTGCACTCCTATTGGGGTAAATGCACCACCGACTGAAGCCGAAAGTAAATTGAAGATAAGAATCAAACGTTGTATATGCTGTAAATGCTATAGATATAAAAGAACTATTTATATATCTAAAATTCCTCATGGGGTTGGGAAGGAGCTTATATAGGTATATACCCTACACGAGTCATAAAATTAATTACTACACTATATATATAAAGGGTACATTCTTGCAAATAACATCAAATCTAGTTAACGTCTTAGATGAAGAGTTGGATATAGATTCCGGATATGCTAAGAGATCAAATTTCGATAAATTGTCAGGGATTTGCAAATTGATCAAGTACAGTTAGAATTTAATAATAATAAAATGTGTATTTTATTTTTATGAAACCTGAAATCGAGGTTTAATTACTACCTTTAACTTATTAGTAGAGAATCATGGCATGCAGGTCACATGGAATTTGAATTATATCAGATGTCGTGACGTAAGCTAAATATTTGTGATCCATTCTCTAATTGATGCTGCATGCGTGATAATATATCACTTAAAGTATGATACAAGGTGCACTAGGTTAACCGTGCTTTAATTTCAGATATATTTTGAAGTTGTGACGAAAATCGTTACTGGATTTGGACGCAAAACACAACAGAGGTAGCAATCAATAGTAGAGGAGTGGTGGACGGACAGACGCTGAAGTTTGTGGTGAGCCGAACAAGAAATTGAAAATGAAAACAAGAAGTAAAATCAAATAAGTTTTTCTAGATTCATCTTAGCAATTTTAAAATATAAATTATTTTCAGAAAATGAAAACAAAAAACAAAAACATAAAATATATTTTTTAGGTCAGACATTAAAGGAGTAAGCTTGGGATGAACAAATGATGGATTTATCTTTGACTCTATCCAATTCGAAATTTTGATAGTTATTTATTTGAATTTTAACTCAACTCAAATAAAATCAATAATAATTGAAATATGATCAAATCAATCCAACTTTTAAATGTAATATATTAATTTTAACATTATATATATAGTTAAATTATAAAATATAAATTTAAAATTTAAATTAACTTATATTTTATATCATATATTTTAAAATAAATAATGACATTATAAATGTAACATGCTATACAGAGTATTATCTATTAAATAAAAAATGATCTTTTGAAAGGAAATCAAAATATTTTGTTAATATACAATTGTTCCTAAAACTTGTACTTCTTATCGGAATTTAAAAATGATTGACAAGTTCACACACACACACACACAATAAAATATATATACAGAGAGAGAGAGGAATGACATGTGTATTATTGTCTACATGTAATTAAACTTAAATTTATTTATTTTCATACTAAACTTACACTTGTTATCAGCGTAAGATTCATCATAAATTAATATATCTAAGCGAGAAAGATGAACTTTTTGAATTTGAATGTACGTAGCTCATATATAGAAGGGAAAGTTATAAAATCAAGTTATTGGCTGTCATACATGACTCCCGGGCCCTGTGCCCTCCAAAGAAAAAATAAAATGGAAGCTAGATTTGAACCTTAATTAAAAAGGGAACAATAATATCTTCTTTTTAGGAACAATTTCCAAATTAATGTTTATTGAACTGGTGTGTCATACTTGGATAGATCATTATACTGGAAAATTAACTAGGAAATGCTTTGAGGCTGCTAATTAACTATTTATACAGAATGATTCCGTCTAATAAAGAACGGTCACTTGTTTCCTTTCTCTAATTAATACCATACAAGCACCAATTCACAACTGTATTAGTGGCCACGCACTGCAAAATGTGATATTTTGTACACAAGAATCATGTCCAACTATTCTTGAGTCTCAGTGAAGAGAAATCTTTCGGTGCTTTTGTGGATGCTTGTTACATCTTTTCATTGTTTCATCTCCAGGGAAAAATCTAAAGAATTAGGTCAAAGTTCCTCTTCATCATATTGTGATATTCCCCTTACAAAACTATCATTTTCTTCAATAATGAATGAGCCTTTCCCTAAAAAAATTTCTTCGTATTTTCGCGTTGGATGCTTGCGTCCAAAAAGTAAGTTAGAGGCAATTCATCAATCTCATTGATTATTATTTCTTCTAGGTTTTTTAAACTATAAAACTATTTGTCAAAATTTTATAATTAAGTGATATTAATTTTTCTCTCTTAAAAAAATGATTAGGTGTTGATATTAATTTTATAATTAAGTGATATCAATAACTTCAATAATTCACTTGAAATGAATACAATGGCGAAAGGAAAAAAAAAAAAAACTGACATAAAAGAGGAAGATATATTGAATAGCCCTACAAATGACTTGTAATTATTAAGGATAATAATAATTAAATAAATATAGCAATAAATTATAAATAAATTTGGAAATTGATAATAATTATTAATTATGTTGAAAATAAATTTGTTTTAAACTAACTATTAATTATTATCAAATAGGTAAACTAAAACTATAAATAACACTTACTAATGGTGTAAAAAAAGAAATTATTATATTCATGATATTTTTATAACTCAATCAATTTTTTATTTAATTTATGAAAGAGAATTAATAATATTTAATTAATTATGGGCATATATTGTAATTGTGATTGTTTGGGGACCATGGGTCCCATAATCCATATAATAATTTCTGGTCAGAACTAGGCTAGGGACACATTGGCTAGGCCCTCTTAGTTATCAACTGTTAGCAAAAGGAACCAAGCAAAGCATAGCAATATTCCTCTCCCAACTTCTTATTTAAAACCTTCAATCCACTCCTTATTGAAGCCAAGCCAAAAGAAGCTCATTAGTGCTTACACACAGACATTAATAATAATGTCTAACATCCACACTGCAACAAGCAGCATGAAAAAGTTGTCAAGTTATTTGCATTCCCTATCCCAAACCCCTCACAGGCTGAGAAAGAGAATGCTAGCCACTTGGACCCCAGACCAGGAATTCAACCAAGTGAGGCACAGATCTGGTGCTGACATGAAGAGGAAGCTAAAGTGGCATGATCTTGTGGCTCTTGGTGTTGGAGGAATGCTTGGTGTTGGAGTCTTTGTCACTACTGGCTCTGTTGCCCTTCACCACTCTGGTCCTTCGGTCTTCATTTCCTACATCATAGCAGGAATTTCAGCCCTTCTCTCCTCTTTGTGTTACACTGAATTTGCTGTTCAAGTCCCAGTTGCTGGAGGAGCTTTCAGTTATTTAAGATTAACTTTTGGTACCAACCGTTTTTTTATTCCATTGAATTTTAGTTTTTTTTTATCTGTAAGAATCGAAAATAAAACAGGTATCAAAAAGTTTATAATAACTTATACAAATTATATTCAATCAACTGAGTTAGAAATTCCGTTGGGCAATTGGATTTTAGTTTACTATATACACCTTTTGAATTTACTTGTTAATTGTCTGTGATGTGTAGGGGAATTCTTGGGATATTTTGCTGGGGCAAATATACTAATGGAGTATGTGTTCTCAAACGCTGCCGTGGCAAGGAGCTTCACAGAATATTTGAGCATTGCATTTGGAGAAAATGATCCAAATGTGTGGAGAGTGGAAGTCCCTGGCTTGCCAAAGGATTATAACATGCTGGATTTTCCAGCAGTGGCTCTCATTCTTATTCTCACTCTCTTCTTGTGTCATAGGTTTGATTAATTAATTTAACTGTTACTAATTCTATAAAGTTTTTTTTTTCTTCTGCATGGAATATGTGGTTTTGGCTATGATGCTACCTGCTTATTATCAGTTTTTGGTCATCTAAATTTCATTGGATAAACATTCAAATATATTATCCTGTTGTGTGACAACTAACAAACTACTTTATTACCTATTTGGCTTTTGTTTTTAATCATAATGCTGAACCATTAATTATTTACAATTTTATTTTAATGTTTGTCAGGATTTAGTGGAATTTTGAAAATGCTTGTTTTAATTATTCTCTTTTTGTATTGTTATTTTCTTGTTGATTGCAGTACAAAGGAAAGCTCCATGTTGAACCTCATTATGACAGCCTTCCATATTATTTTCTTTGGATTCATCATAATCGCTGGTTATTGCAATGGAAGTGCCAAAAACTTGGTTTCTCCAAAAGGACTAGCTCCTTTTGGTGCTAGAGGTGTTCTTGATGGAGCAGCAATAGTATACTTCAGTTATATAGGCTATGACTCAGCTTCAACCATGGCTGAGGAGGTTAAAGACCCTTTTAAGAGCCTACCCATTGGAATTGTGGGTTCAGTTCTTATAACCACTTTGCTTTACTGCCTAATGGCTCTGTCTTTGTGCATGATGGTTCCTTACAACAAGGTCAGCACTCAGTAGTTTTTTTTTTTACCGATCAATATTAGTTGTTAGTTCAATATATAGTTTTTGTTAGTGTAAGAAATTCAAATCCACCATCTCTCTTCAACCATCATTACAACATTATAACTCCTTCAGTAATCAGCAGTATATCAAACAATTAGTGTCATATATATGAAGCCTCTCAATTCCTTAGTTTCTAGTAAGCATGAATTGGAGCCTAACTTTACGAATCATATAGTATAATATTTGTTGTGTTAATGATAAAAATTAATTACTATGTGGTTTAATATAGATATCAGAGAAAGCATCATTCTCAATAGCTTTTCTGAAAATTGGTTGGAATTGGGCAAGCAACCTTGTTGGGGCAGGTGCAAGTTTGGGCATAGTGGCTTCTCTCTTGGTTGCCATGTTAGGCCAAGCAAGATACCTTTGTGTTATCGGAAGGGCACGGCTTGTGCCATCTTGGTTAGCCAAAGTGCATCCTTCAACCGGCACACCATTGAATGCCACGGTCTTTTTGGGTAAGCAAATTTGTTTATGTGTCTTAATTTGGTGTGTTGTTTATGTCTTAATTAAGAAAGAAGCTCAAGCCATTATATATATATATATTAGGTTCGGCCATTTGAACTTTTTTGTCTTTTTTCTCTAGAAGAATCGTAGACATTTCAACATGCACTTTTCTATAAATGTTTGTTTTACTAACACACCTGAGGATACGGAAACTGATCACTTTTGATTTTCATGCATATAATGAGTAGTGATACGGAAAATGATGACTCAGTATTGATCTGCAATAAAATAAAGTTGTAATTTGGGTTAGTAATTAATTAAGGCATTTGTTTAGTGAAGAATCACAAATTTAAAGTTTGGTTCAATCAAATAACGACATGTTCAACGAATTCTTATTAGCATAAGTACTTTATAATGTCTTTTCACGTATCTTAATATGCTATGTTTCTCTAAAGTTCAGTATCAGAATGACTTTGAGTCACGTAAAAGATCAGATATATTAATTACGACGGGACAACTAACAATTTAGTTTTTTTAAACTTATTTACACTCTTTATTTTTAATACTTCATAATTTCTTAACCACCTTACATTAAATAGTCGGCGTTTAGTATCAAACTTCTTATGTGTGCTTTAATTTTTGCTACTCCACTGCATTGCCTAGCATGGTTGTCTCTCATTCACGATATATAAACTTCAATTTGAAGGCCTTTTTGTCTTATCAGAATAATTAATTTAACTTTTATATCTATAAAACATTATCTTAGTCTTTTCTCCCTGCATTAATTTTTGTATATAGAAAGGGAGGTTTATGTATTCGGTTTTCAATAAATTTAGTCCACAGTTTTGGTTGAAACTATGTGTCGTCGATCAAATTGTATTTTAATTTTTATTAAAAAAAATAATAGAATATTTAAAATGATAAGGAGAAATTCAAGTGATTAAAGATATATAACTAGTTCAAAAAAAACGATATATAATCAATAGTAATTGAATACAATTATTTTTTATCAGTTGAATATGAATTAGTTAGCTTTTTATTAATGCCATGTTTATCTTTAAATCTATAGATAAGTAATTAATAGTGGCAGTTATAGATTTTTAAAAAATAGATGCTAGGATTCTTCTATTTAATAGTATGCACCTCTACAATACCTTCACCTCTCTTCTACGTACCTTAATTTTTCTTGTCACATCCTATTACTTATTCCATCTTTCATTTTTATCTTTTTGTTATTTTATCTTTCACTGAATGTGTATATATACATTATGAGTATAAGAATATCAATTAATAGACATTGGTGAAAGTTTAATGACATATGATATGTTAATTTTTCTGTCCCAAGTTATATAAATTATATATATATATGATTATTGGTCTTTCAAAATTTAAATATTTAAAAAATGTCAATTTTTTTTATCAAATGCAATTGACAAGTGTAATATAGAAACATTCAACTCATTTTTTTCAAAAAAATACTGATTACTGAATGTATTTTTAAAATATTGTTTTCTCAAAAGCTAAAACACAGATGTGTTTTAAACTGCAGTCACAATAATCCTAAATAGTGGTACATAAAATAAAATTATAATAAAACACTTCTCAAAGAAAATCTAATTAATAAAACAATTTAAAACATTATCTTTTTCCAAAACTTTTTAAAGTCAACGAGCTACACGTCATAAGTTGGGATGGTACATTTTTTTGGGTGAATAGTTGGAATGATATATACATTAATTCTTAATATGTAAAAAAAAAAAGAAAGCTTCGACATTAATTAAGTTTCATTCATTAGTTATAGTCTTGTACTACTCTCAAGTTAAACTAAACATAGATGATATTTTATTTTAACTTTACTTGATGTATTTTCTTTATTAATTATTAAAATTAAGCATTATGTTCAATATGTTTTATATTTTTAATATTAACTTTATGAACAAATGAAATGATGATTCAACATCCATATACTTGACTAGGTAATATAACTATCGACACATACAAATGTCATGTCATGAAAACATTATAATAAAAAACAAAAACATAAGAGAAGAAAGTGGAGATTAATTAACTAAATAAGAACAAGAAAGATAAAGGGAAATGTGAAGGATACCATACCATATATGTATAAATAAATATTTTTTCTTTTGTAGGACTTTGCACAGCAACAATCACACTATTCACCGAGCTTGACATTATAATTGAGTTGATCAGCATCGGCACACTGTTGGTGTTCTACCTGGTAGCCAACGCTCTTATATACCGTCGATATGTAATCACTAGCCATGCCCCACCTACGCACACTCTCGTCTTCCTCTTTCTCCTTTCCCTAAGTGCACTATGCTTCTCCCTTGCGTGGAAATTCAAGCAGCAATGGTGGGGTCTCCTACTTTTTGGCGGGTTTATGATCGCCATCACTGCCTTCTTTCAACACGTGGTACTTACTACTACTACTACTACTATGACTACTACTACTAATTGGTCCGTGCCATTCATGCCATGGCCACCCGCCATGTCCATCTTCCTTAACGTTTTCCTCATGACAACCCTCAAAATCCTCTCTTTCCAACGATTTGCCATATGGGCATGTCTCATTACAATCTTCTATGTGCTCTATGGCGTCCACAACACTTATGAGGCTGAGGAGATTGAGAATGAAGTGGATTCAAGTGTAAACAACTTGCAAGCCAAGGTAGAAATTATTCAAGTGCACTAATTGAAGCGATCAAATTCAATTGGGCCAAAAATAAGAAAATAATATTGTGTAGCTAAGTACATTTAATTTAATTTGTGGGAAAGAGACAGATGGGGATATTCTAAAGGAATGTTGCAATATATTGGTGATGAACTCTTCAAGCAACAATGATTCTTTTTAGTAGTAGTGGGAAACATTGAATTGAGTTCAAGTCCAATCTTGCCGGGCGCAATCTGCAGTCTTTTGAATAGTACTACTACTGAAGAAATAACTTGTTGTATCGTTGTTATGTCATTTCGGTAGCACGTCAAAAGTGAAATGTGGTGGGTCAAAAATCACGAGGTTGAATTAGTTAAGCAATCTCTTCAGTATCTTTGGAAAAATTGGGTTGAATATAGCCAACCTATAAAATTCCTTACATGGGGCATATATAAAAGTGTATATATATCAGCCTTGTATTCCTCTTATTAATTATTAGTGCTAGTATTATTATTGTTGTTGTATGTCCACTTGGTTACTGATTTTTTCTTTCTCACTTTATTTTTTCTTCTACTGGATAATTAAGAACATTACTATCATCACTAGGCCTTATTAATTTCTTTCACCATATTCTCCATACGTACAAAGCCATCTTATACAGTACTGACGAGTAGAAAAGGAAGCAAGGAAATAATGAGATTTAAAAATATTGACAACAAAATAAATGTGAAATCACAATGGAACAACATAAATAAGTGAGAGAGAACCCTTAGTTATTATATAATGCAGAATCATAATAAAAAGCCCTAGAAATCTTTATAAATGACCCTCTTTTTATGGAAAAGAGTGGTAGAACGGTGATCTTTACGATAAAGTTGGAAGGAGGGCGAGTTCTTCCAAGCTCTTACATATATTATATTACATCCTAGACTTGGGAGTCACAAAGCATATACTTTCTTAAGAAGGTTTATACTTGATTTTTCCTGTCAACTATTTTGTATATGTTTTGGTACGCCAAAAAATCTTGTATCTGTTAAGGAGTAAAAGCTAAGGACAATGAATAAACATTCTTCTTTTTTTTTTAACTCACCGAAACCATTTTAGAGATAAAGTTGTGACCATTTTAAATGGTACCATATAGATGCAGGTCATGTGGACTGGACCATGACATTTTGTATATGGCATTGGGTGGACACTTCTTGATGCTTAATTTCAAAACCTGAGTCTATTATCAATGAATTTTCTTAGCTTATCCAAAAAAAAAATAAAGAACATAAATTTTAATAATTTACCATTTAAAAGTTTTTCAATTTGGAACGTACAGGTAGCATGTCATTTGGTGTGCACCACACACTGAACATTTGAGGCTGCCCGAATTTTAATTGTACGAAGAAAGACTTGTGTCTTCAAATGGAAATTGGTACGAATACGTGAAATTTCCAAATTCTTGGAGCTTTTCATTCTTATAAGTTATAACTTCAACTATACATTTTAGGAAAATGTTAAAGTGGAGGAAGAAATAGATAAAGAAAAAAAAGAGAGAGAATGAAATTGATAATTGTAGCAAATGAATGCAATTTGGATCCTCTCTATCTCCATTCTCTTATGTCATGATCATGCAACCTCCATTTAAACTTGTATATATTATACAGTAATTGGAGAGGGAAGAGAAACAGTTGAGATCTGATGAAGAGATTTTTTTTTTTTTTTATCTTTAGATAGAAATCGAAGACAATATTAAAATTTTATGGTAATTTATATTTTCAATCAATTCAGTTAGATCCTTGTTAGTTTTAGTTTTGATAGAGGCTGAAGAGTATTTAATTAAAATATTAGTGACAAATAATGGGTTGAAAAAATAAAGAGAGGTGAAAATGAGATAGAACAAAAGTTGGACAATGGATTCTACTCCAAATAATCAGTGTCCTTGTTCTGCTGGTGGAGATGCCAAAATAATAGTAATAGTAAAATAGATAACATAATTGACTTTTTGGTTTCACTGATTTATTTGTAATGTGTTTTGCTGAGTTGCGGTTAGAATGTGAAGCGTAATTCTCGTAACTACCTCTGAGAAATGTCGGGAACTATAACAAAAGAATATTTTGAAGGATAGAACTTACATAGTAAAAAAAACCTTATATACATGCATACAATATATTTTATATTTTTTTATATATTTAAGTTTTGTGCTATTTTTAAATCTTTGTTTCGAGGCTTTATCTTAGCGTGATGAATGGGTTTAGGACTTAGAAGACATATATTATTTTATATAGGTTTATAAATAATTTATATAATAATATTTTTGTCTATTTTTTTTCATCACATTTTTATTATATATATTTCATATTTCTTTTTCTTTTTCCATTTGGGTTGTAAAATTCACTATATATGAGTTGTTGTACAAATAATATTTTCAATAAAAATGAAAATTATTGTAAAAGTATGCCAATATATATTGTCAATTATTTTCCACAAGTCCAAGGCTGATCACATACCTTGTAATCTCAAAAAGAGTGAAATAGTCTTCTAATTTTGTGTTCTATAATATAG
This sequence comes from Glycine tomentella, assembly GCA_007407185.1. Classification (NCBI taxonomy): domain Eukaryota; kingdom Viridiplantae; phylum Streptophyta; class Magnoliopsida; order Fabales; family Fabaceae; genus Glycine; species Glycine tomentella. The sequence continues at coordinate 576,768 of PYAF01004847.1, read as the reverse complement.
TAGGAGTGTCACCTATTCAATATACTCATTCAATATCAATGACATCCAGAAATAAGAGATAGAGAGATGACATAGCAGCTCATTCTAGGTTTCTTTTATAACCTTAACTTTATTCTTAATAAATCATATCAATGTTGATCACCCATTCAACTCTTGTTGGATCAATGCAAACCCTAATTTAGAAGAATATAATAAAAGCCATTTATTTATTTTTAGTACTTTTAGTGATTAAACTGGATTGTTTCCCCCCCTCAAATTCTCTTTTCCAACTATAAATAGGAAAATTGTCTAAAATAATTGTCGGTTTTTTCTTAATAACATTTCCTTTTTGGTCCTTTGAATTATTATTTCATGTACTTTTCTTCTTGTGTAGCATTTGTTTGCTTCCTTCATTTTGTCTTATTCACATTCACCCGCTATCACTCTCCCAAGCTGCACTCACTGCACCACTCTAAGGCCACCACTTCAATATAGTCGTTCCGGGAGACAAGCTTTTTTGCTTCCCACTACAATTCATGTACTGCATGCCTCTGCAGTGGGGACATATTTTGTTTTTTTAGTAGACACTCGGGTCCTTCAAAATAATTATTCTATGTATTATTTTGGTTTCTTGAAAATTTAAAATTACTAAATAATCTTTTGAGGTTATATGTGTGAAATGTATCACCAAAAGCATGTCAATTAACTAGTCTGAGCTTATTTCACCTAAATCATATGTCTTGGGTTCAATTCCAGCTACACTCAATAGTATTAAATCCTTGAATGAAAAGTTTTGTCATTCATAATAGTTTTATTTAATTTAAATATGATTATCTTCAATAAAAAAATATACTTAATTTAGACTAAAATAATACGTGTAAAATGCTTCAATTTTTTTGATTTTTTTTTCAATACATAATTAGACATCAAATTAAAGTTTTTAGAATTTTATTAACTACATATTTAGTTCAAATTATTTTAGGGAAATAATTATTATTTTTTGTTAATTTGTTCAGGAAATTTTTAAAAAATAATCAATTAATTTCTACACTTCAAGTGTGACAAATGTGTTTCAGTGGACACTTTTTCTGGATGAAATTATTTACTGTTTCAAACATATATGGAACACGTTCAGGAACGCACCACCGCATATACAAAGAGGATGGGCTCTGATACCCTAGATTCTTTTGCATTAAGTGTAGTGTGAAAGAAACAAACAAACTAGCACTAGTGTCAGAAATCCATCTTATGGGAGAGAAAAATTTACCATTTGTGTAGGATATTCAGCTATTCTGTTATAGGAGATAATTTATTGGAGCTGGGGTAGGTTGTCCACCTTGCTGATCTTTGAATGAGTTTGGAAGCAGAAACAGAAAACTAGTATATTGTTCTTCAGTGAACATAATAACCTAAGTGCTCGATGCTCATTTGTTTGCCAATTCAACAAGTGAATCATATTGACTGTCATCAGAGACCAATATCTTTGCATTTCTCTTAAATACTTGGGATATTCTGGAACTTGAATCCAGTGGAATTCTGTGTTTATTTGCATCAAATACCCTACATAATAAACTTAAATGGTCTTACCCGTCCAGATATTTTTTATGGTATGTTTGGACGTACGTATAACCATATAAAGATACAAAATGATTATATACAATAAGATATAAAAAAATTGGTTATGTTGACTTGAACATGTACAAAAAAGGCTATTAATATTGAAAGTATTAATGAGGATAATAGATCGTTAAGTTTGTACTCTAAATATATCTACTAGTGTACCAACATGATATGTAGTGTATGGTTGATAAATAATATTATCCCTTAAGCATGTGATTATGAGTTTAATCTCTTGTTTGTGTGTATGAAAAAATATTTATTAAAAGAAATTAATTCCTTAAATAAATTTCAATGATTGAGAGATTAGTTCATAACTTTCAATCAAGAAATACTCTAATTCATACCATAGTTAATTTTGTGAAAAAGGGAGAAATTATTAGATAATCTTAGATCACCATCTATCCAAAATCTTGACCAATCTTTCATGTGACATGTATTTAAATTTTTTTAATTTAAAAAATAATTAATAATACTTAATTATGTATGACATTGAAATTTCATAATCATAAATCAAGTGGTACTATAGAATCACTTAATAATTTATCGTAAAAAGAAATATAAGAAGAGCAAAAACGATTTCAGACAAAGTTGGTAAAATGAATATCATAATAAATAAAATCTCTAAAGTTTTAGTTCATAACGAGCTGAATGACAATGTGTGATTCTAGCTAGGATTGTATATATAATTGTTTTTTCTTTGTATTTAGAGATGTGTTTTCTTTTCCTTAGATAAAAAATAATAAAATTCAACATTACCGAGAGACATTTATATTGAACATGTTGATCTTTAACCTCTTTTGAAAATTAATCAACATGCTATTGCAAACAGAAATATCTTTTGCGTGTATCATTATATTTTCTTATGTTATTGAATTCGTATTAATTTAATGTTGTTTTAATTATTAATGTATTTTTTTTTCATTTGAAAAGGGGATATTATATGAAGCATATTATAAGATTAATTTGTTTCCATTTTTATATTTATGCATTATGTTGCTTTTCTTAATTATCTATTTAAATATATTTATTTATTATTATACTAGCTACTTTTTGTTTTTTTTTTATGTTCCATATCAACAATTTTTATTTATTTGAATAATTATTTTTCTAATCGTGATTTCTTTACATATTAATACTTAATTTATATACATTTTAATACTTTTATACTTATTATTTTAATAAAACTCCACCTTGAATTAAAAAAAAATGAAAAAGGATGAGGAAGATATGTTAGGAATTTCAATGCAAGCAAAAATTTAATGATGATTAGTGTTAGATCACGGTAGCTCTAGTAGGAGTTAACTATGGAATATCAAAACCTCAAAAGAAAGAATTTCAATGCTACAATTGTGGCATGAGAAGACATTTGAAGAAACATTGTTGACACAAATAAGAATGCTTAGAAGATTCCTGAAGTAACTTTAATGATGTGTTGCTAGTACCTCAAATGATGGATATATATTTTATAATGGAGCAATAGTTGGATAATGGATTTAGGTGCAACATAACATATGACTACATACTGAGGCTGGTGTTGTATAATTTGAAGCAAATACCAAGAGCCTGGCTCTATGATTACATAATCTTGTTGCAAAATGGATATTAATTTATCGGCACCAATTCTTGGTGAAATTATAAGTAGCTACACTGCTAGTATGGCCATGGATGATCTTATCATAATTGATGACGATGATGGATTTAAGGTCAAAAGGCCATGATAAGAAATACGTTGTTATGTGATAAGGGCTTATCTACATCCTGAAAAGGAGGAATTAGTTTTTATGATGGACATAATATGATCCCTATACACATTAATTCCATCATTTGGAAAAGTGTTCTAAGGCTGGAAGTATTCTATGCGTTGAAGGCTTCAAGCATTGCTTTTAAAGTTATGACCAGAGGTTAGTAATCCTAGTTAAATATATGTTCATTCATGACTATGTTCACTAATTAAAGTATTCTAAATGTTTGTCAATATTATAAATTAAGTCTTATTATAAAAAGGAATGATGATAGTATTGTTTTCCAATTAAAATAAGAATTTTATTTTAATAATCTATGTTGACTTTAATAATATAAACTTTTATTACGTGCAATTTTAACGGAAAGACAACACCAAAGATTTATATATTCGGAGGAGCTGCTGCATTTTGATGGTGAAACAATTTTATTACGTGCAATTTTAACGGAAGAGACCACCATAAATGCAAGGTCAAAGTTGTTAGATCCTATTCCATCCTAACATTTGATGGTGCTTGCTGCCACGCTTAAGATGGTGAAGAACAGCCATCCAAGGATGAGAAGGCCTAATAAAATCCTCATAAAAAAATTGTTTTCCTCCAATTCGACAAAAGTTACATATAGTAGTGGCCCAAATTAAACCACGTTCCATTGTCCCTGCTTCTATCTCCCCATAAAGAGATTTGTTTGGACCCAATGAAGAAGATGGGTCCCAAACAAGAAAAGCACCAACTTACCAAGATCAACCAAATGACGCCAGAAAAGGGTAGTTAGTGGACAGTCCCTCTAAACCATGATTAATAGTCTCAGGTCTATCATTACAGTGTTTCAGATTACGGATCACTAATTATTAATACCTATTTGGCTATTTTAGACTCAATTAATCATCAATCTTCCATAAGCAATTTGCCAAACAACACTGAATTTTATAAATAAACACAGCCTTGACTTTGGAGCCAAATTAAACAAAAACAAGCCAATAATAATTGTGTTTTTGAAAACAAATGCATCAAAAGTCTTCACAATACCTACCTAATTAAGTAATTTAGTTCACAACACACATTAAATTTGTAAAAAAAAACTTAGATTTGATCCTCACATAATATACTCTTAGGAAGAAATGAAGAGTTTAAATATGATTAAACTTCGAATCAAAGATTAATCTCATAGTCAGTTTAAAATACGGAAAGTTATAAAAAAACCTTAGAATCTCACCATGGAACCAAAAGGCCTACGGTGATTAAAAAAAAAAGTCTTCAGAATTGAGGATTACTAATAGAGTAATTCTAATAAAAGCGCTGCAATTAATAGTAATATTAATATGTTTAACATTAAACAAGTTTTTATTTTGAGAAGTCTACTATGTGTAGAATAAGTTAGAAGTAGAATATTAGTTTTTTTGCGTTTTAACTTTGCTTGGAAGTAACTTCTGCATTCCCTTTCGGCGAATGCTTTCTCACAAGTTACAGTGAGTAAATTAGCAAACATACATGTATGAAGGAGACAGAAAAATCATCGTCTTTGGTTAAAGCATAACAACATACCTATAAATCCTTGAACCAAAGAATTGTTTCAAGCTGAATTTGCTTTGGTTTTAAAATTTTCATGGCCTTTGTCGATTCTCCGCAGCATCAAAGGAACGGGATTTTTCAAAAGGGTCACGTTGACATTTTTCCAAACATCAGATTTTGTGGGGAGTATAGAAATTTTCTCAGCAATGTGCATATCTTCTGGAAGAACAGAACCGAAGACAGTGAATTCTTTTTTCCATTCCCAATGGTTGGCAAGGCTTATAAAGAATTCTGGACCAGAACCAACCCAAGCAACTGAACCCCTTCTTATAGTGGGGCAATCTTCAATCGGAATTTTCTTGAATATGGTTCCTTCACCCCCTTGGGCTTCCAACGTTCCTTGAATCAATGCAGAAGGGGGACCAAAAGCAGCCTGAAAATATGAGGATTCATTTGCCATCATTGAACTCTAAAAACATGCACATGACATCAATAGAAATTCGATAGTCCTTTAATATCTAATGTATATTTCTGTTTAGGTCTTTAGACGCAACAATAAGAATAAGAAAAATATCTATAAATACAAAGTAAAAGTGCATAGTCAATAGTGTGATTTCTAACATTTACGTATGAAACTGAAAAGAAACTATAGGTTTTCGTTATGTAAGCATAGAAGAGTCCAATTCAAAAGACTAGTTCACTGGAAGGAGAGTCTGATGGCTTAAGTATTACACATATAAATTCAATGTGAGACACACAATATTGTCACCTCTTTTAAGAGTTAAAGTCCATGTCGACTTCACACTATCGACATCGACCCAATGGTATTCTTTTTTCCTTTGACGGCTTCACTCACCTATTAATATATGGTATATATGTCGGCTTCACTCACCTATAAGTAACCCTTTTCATAGCCCACTCTCAATGAAAGAAAAACAATTTATGACTCAAGTATAAGAAGAAAACTCAACTCAAAAGAAAGAGAACCTCATGACTTAAGTACACCCTCAATGTGAGACTCATAACAGTTTTACCATTTGGAAGGATAAAAAAATTCAGGGATTAAAACAAGAAACATATAATTATAGACTGAAATAATTACAGAATATTAAGTAACTGAAGCTGTTACATAACATAATAATTCGAATGTATAATTGCAGAGTGGTTTGGATACAAATTTGGAATGTCTGTACATCCAATCATGCATCACTTTCCCACTTTCACTTTGGAAAGAACCAATCTTACATTTTTAAGGTGGTTTCCTTTTGAATCCCATGATTGACCTCTGCTCTCTGCTCGGAAAAATTGGCAGCCTACACAAAGGTGCAATTGCAACAATTCCAGAATGTAGACAACAGAGTGCGGTGCACAGTCAGGGAAGAGCTTCACCAAATTAACAATTTTCAGAATTAGCTTGACATCTGAATAAAAAAACCATTCAGCAAGAACCAAAATGAGTAGTATAGTAGTGTAGTACAAAGAATAACAATGTGGTCGAAGTTGCATTTTTTTTAGTAGGAGTAATTATTGGTTAAGGACTTCACAGAAACCATTCAGTCATTGAATTGTTACATAAATTGGCAAAGGCAATCACCACAAATAATCATGGAAGCTCAAACCCAGATGCAGTTGCAACCAGACCAGCCCATTGGCAAATTTTCTAGTTGCTTTAAGATTTGAAGTGTGTCCATGTGAACCTTCAGATATATCAATTCCATACTGAACATGCACAATAAATCATTGGTGTTGTGTCAAAGCATGGGCACTTACTTTTACACGAAGAGTTCCTAATTCAGTTTCCAGCCCAATAATTCCCTGAAGAAGAGATTAATTACAAATGATATTGAAAAATAAGATAACACATCCTAAATTGGTAATGAAAAGCATATCATAAAGAAACTAGTAAGATAATTTCACAACATAGGTAATCTGCCCAAGATGAATTCCATTTAATCAGAAGAGACAGCTAATGCCAAAGTTGCTTTTCTAGTTAGATATTTTAAATTCTTTCCATTACTCAATGTGTAACATTTAGAAACATTAATTAAATTTTTAAAAAAAATATGCACCCCTATTGGTGTTTAAATACACCAAACCTCTCTTACCTCTCCTTTTCCATAGATGAGACCAGAGGTCCAACTAACTACCCCTTCTGCGTTTATCTTTTCAGGGGCTAAACTGTCCTTTTGTTTCTTCAGCCAGCACTGAAAGAATTAATGTTAATACAGTGACTTCTAAGCTCAGGTTAATTTTATGCTTTCAAAAACAAAAGAAAAGAAAAAACTAGAACAATAGTCCAGACTGAAACTGAAGTCTTTCCTGCATAATCCTTAAGTTTAATCAACAATATTCTATAATCGTATTAGTTGTTTCAATTTACATGCTCTGACAGACACTAACAAGGCATAAGCATTTTACTTAGAAAATTTACACTGTTCAAGTTGAGAGTGTAACGTAAGAGACGTGATAGGTGTTAGCCAAGTTCTCTAACTTCGTCTATATGTGATGATAATAACTTCTATTATCATCAACATGCAAGCCTGAATTAGTATAAAAGCTGTTGCGAAAGCTCTATCTAACCCCTATCTTATAAATTTCGATGTCGATTTATTTACTGTCTCTAGTTTTGGGTTTAAAATTAAAGTTGCACTTTTAAAATTTTAGTTGGTTGATCATTTTATCAATCTTTCGAAGCTCTCTCATAAGTGTATTTTGAAAAAAACTTCTTTTGGTTCAAGTCTTCTTTTAACAGTAACGTGATGTGAGTACCCTCAGGATTACTGATTACATAGTCTACATCTCAAACACTAGACAGCACAATTTTTTGGACATTAATATCTATTTTTTCAGAAGTCAAACTCTTGAGCACAAAAAACAAAAAGTACTATATAAATTTACAGTTACGTATGCGGAATCTACGTTATATTTTTCAAACAAGGACGTAGTACCATTTTTAAAATATTGATTTAATTTAATTTATCTTGAAGTAAGATTCTGACCTCACCAAACTTAGATCCGCAATTGTCACGGTTGCCACAGAACACCCACGTGTCGCACAGACATGGTTCATTATCATTGACGGTGCACTTGGACTTGCAGGCTTTGCAGCACTCTTGGGAAGTGTTGAGTTTGAAGTCAGAACCCCACTTCACAACGTCACCCCAAAGCTCCAAATTTTCAACTCCTCTGCAACACGCTTTACTGTCTTCGACCAGTGGCAACAACTCTGACTCTGAAACCGGAGCTCTGACCACTACGAAGGCGTAGATCAAACAGCAGGAAACGAGGAACGCGGAGATGAAGATCAGAGGGGTGATGCAAACGGTGCGTTTTCGTTCGTTTTTCTTGCGACCCATTTGAGCATTTGGGAAGAAGAAGAAAATGGAATCGTGTAATGGTAAGTGAAGATGAAATATAGTAATAAGTGTGGGTGTTGAAAGTGCATGTCAGAAATTAAAAAGGGTGGCGCACGCCGAATTGGATATCGATGCATGGAACATTGCCCTCTGTCGTAGTGCAAATGAAAGTAGCTAGAAAGCGAACGTGTGGCATTGAGAATGATGGTAAATTGTTTATGACTCCAAAGAAATTTTTATTTATCATATTATTATACGAAATATTTAATAATTCTATCAATAATGATCGATTTTCATCAGATAATTTGCTAGTAAGTTCTATCCTTACACCCATATGTTTTTTTTTTCCAGCTCAAATACTTAAAAAATCAAATTTAATATATCGTTTTGGACCAACGACTTCTCATTGATTCCAAAGAATTTTGACTTTGTAACTTGGGGTTTCAGATCACGACCGAAATGGAAGTGAATGAGATGAGTTAAATAGGAGATGGAGACTAGTCTCTAGTAAGTAGTAACATTACGTGCTGAATTAAAATACGAACTCCGGCTAATAGAAATATTGGCATATGTACTGTCCAAACCTCTAACAGCATTTTTTTAGAAGAAAAATACTACAAAAAAAAAAAGAAAAGGTTTCCAAAAATTTAACTTTATTTTGGAAAATGATTGATTCATAACAGGCTGATGTTATGAACTAATGAAATAATAATAAATTATTATTATCACCATTTATATTATTTTTTCAACATCTTTATAATAATCTCTAGCTACTATCATTTTTCTTTCATTTATGATAAATGTATTAAATATTTAAATACTAAGTGAAAATAATGGTATAATTAGAAAGATGATTGTGTATCTTGTTTTAAATTTCTAAATGAATTAATAAACAAAACCATTTTTTAAAATAAATTAATGGAGGGAGTATAACACTCCTATAGTCCTTATTTTAAAGTATAAATTAAAAGTGACTTACTGACTTAGTTCTTATTATAGATTTAATCTAAAATATTCATGTACTAATTATTATTTATATATATATATATATATATATATATATATTCTTGACTAAAGTCAACTCTAGAATAACATGCAGTGAGAGAAACGCAAACTTGCTAATGTTTTAAAGTTTTGTTCACTGGGTATTTTTGAGAGAGAGAAAAAATACTTATTTGTGATAAATTCAATGTTCTAAACTATGTCAACCAATTTTTTTATTTTGATAAATTAATTAATTTAACTTTATACTAAAAAAACAAAGATATTATAATATTTGTATTAGAAAAGGACAAAAATTTTGATCTTCATATTATTTATTTTTTATGTAAAAATTAAACTCATAATAATGTTTTTTATTTTATTAAGAAATCTAATTCAATTAATTAAACAAAATATATAAATTATTATAAACATCTCAATTACTGTCTTCAATTAACAAAAAAAAAAAAAAATCAAACTCATATATCAAGAAGTATCAACTGTGTGTCACCATCTGTTGGGATGGGAATTGTGACTTTTACTAATAAATGAACAAAAAATAATTATTAAAAGAAATAAGTTTCACTTTCAGTACCATGATAAATTCTTTAACCAAAAAAGAGCGTGTAGAGATGATAAGGAAGAAGTTAGGCAAAGTGGGGAAAAGACTAAAGGAAACGTTAATAATTAATGCATTAAAGATAGATTAGGCTACGTAAAAAAAAAGGAAGAAGAAGAAGAAGAAGAAGAAGAAGAATAAGAAGAAGAAGAAGAAGAAGGAGATAGATTAGGCAAGAAATGAGAAAATGACACATCTAGAAATTTGATGTGATGTTATTGTGTTTCATTATAAATTAGATATTGACTTGTACATGCGTACGTTGTAGTATTGTACGAGTATTTGGGAAATAATGTAATTTTTTAACACGCAGAAAATTTGGAGTATTTAGTAATGCCTTTATTGAAATATGATCAACAAGCAAATGAAACATGAAACATAAAATAACTATAATTGATATTGATTATTGTAATACTTAAATAATATATCGATTCTTTTATTTGTTTAAAACCTTGATGAATTATTTCTTATAATATAATAACACCCATATGAGTATTGTTTAACATTATAAACCGTCACGGATCCAAGAAATCATTAAAATGGGAGCTGGATTTTAATTTACTTTAACTATTTAAATATCTAAGTTCCAAAAGAAAAATATTTAATAAATAATAATTTTTTATAAAATCATTTATTACTTTTATGCATAAAGTTGAAATTATTTTTTATTTCAAATTACAAAAAATAGAAATACATGTATTTATGACTCATATAAATTTTTCAAGTTTTTTTTAAAAAAAAATTGTCTCACAAACACAATAGCAGTCAAACAACACTCTTAATAACAGTCTCACAATAAAAAATAGAACAGACACATCGAATATAATAATAACAAAAGTCATCAAATTTTATAGGAATTATATATAACATATTTATGTTTATAATATAATATTAATAATTAGATTTATAAATAGATAAATGAAATTTATAATAATACACAAAAGATAGTTAGCCTAAGTCATAATAATTTATGAAAAATTATATATAAATAAGATCTATATACATATATATATATATATATATATATATATCTTTGAGTTAGATTATAATGATAATATACTATTAAAAAAATTAGTATTTTCAGTACTAAAAAAATTAATATATAATCAGTGGAATTAGTTATCATATTCATTAAAAAAATATATTATTTTATTTTAACTAGAAGTAATATATATTATTATTACTAACTAGTATATTATTATTAATTGTTATTATATATTATTACTATTTTTTTAAATATATATTATATAAACTATTTAAAGAAGTTTGAAGGAAGGGTTTTAAAGTCTCTGCTGCCCCTCTGCATCTGTCCCTCATTATAAGCACACAACAACAAAATAAGTTGCTTATTTTTTTAAAAGTATGTGCTTGATTTAGAAAATACATAAAATAGCAATTGCAAATGAAAAATAAAAATTAAATGACTATAAACTTAGTATATCAAATTAAAAATATATAATTAATAGAATTTCTCCAATGCTAAATGAAAAAATTATTGACTATTAATATTTACTTCGTCAAACTACAGGGCTAAAATATTGATTTCATGTATACTTTATTCATTTGTGTTCATTCACCCAAAAAAAAAATCATTTGTGTTCGTTTGCCTTATTAACAAGTTGCTTAGAACGTTTTTTAAAGATGGATTCAGATCGAATTGATCAACGAGTGTTGAAAAAATTGAAATGGTTTGTGCAGTTGACTAAGTATTTTAATCTTTATTCTTATAAACATAATGACAATAATCAAATCGGATCCGTGGCGCAATGGTAGCGCGTCTGACTCCAGATCAGAAGGTTGCGTGTTCGATTCACGTCGGGTTCAATTGTCCCGTTTTGTTTTATATTTTTTCTAAAATATGTCAGCAGTCCACAAAAGTCATTATCTACTTAAAAAAGTTTTATCTAATTATAGTTTTATTAAGGAAAAAAAAACGTGTTCTGGTTCAATGTCCAAATTCCTAAACGAAGTGAAAATTTGAATTTATATAAAATAAATCTGAATTTATATAAAATTGTTTTTCCTTAAACACAGAAGGTGGACTCTAATAGTTCGTAAATAAGCATATAACTAAATAAACTCTCTCTGTATATATATTGGTTGGATTTAATTTTAATATATTGTTAACTTAAAGATTTTATAGTTAACATTAGAATCATTTATAATTAAATGATAATATAAAAAAAAAACTTATAATACCAATTTAATTCAATTAAATTCATATTTATTTATTATCAAGTGCGTAAATCAACTGGCACGATATTATTCAATTTAATTAGTGGTTTCAAATATGATTTTTAGGAATACAAGTGCATCAAATATTTGAAGGACAAACTATCACGCACTAAGCTTAGTAGTGTTGGACGTGAGGAAATACTTAGAAAAATTCAAATCCCAACTAATGATAAGTCCAAAATAATACTTAGAAAAATTCAAGTCCCAACTAATGATAAGTCCAAAATAGTACTTATAGGTGGATTAGAAACCTCATCTCATAAGTCAATTTTGTGGGGTTGAATTAGGATTAAACCAACATTTTAAAATGATAAAAAATTATCCTAGATCGATTAATGAAACACCTACTATATTATTCATGAACAAAGCCTAATAATGTTAGGCCTGAGAGAATGTATCGAAAAAAAAAAGGTCAAGTCCTACATTAATTAGTGATAACAACAAAATACGTTTTAAGAATAATGTTTATAAGCTCAAATCCCACATAATAAAATGAAGTGTAAGTCCTTAAAAAAATGAAGTGTAAGAATGATTTAACAATTATTCTCAAAAACTATTTGTGTCAAAATATCAAATACTCTTTTTGTACAAAGTATTAAAATTTGGAACAGCTAGTAGCTAGGAACAACACCAATGATTTACTGAAACTGAAACTCAATTGCAGCCTTTTCTTAATATTATTCATTTAAATAAACACAAAATCCTATTTCAAGCCTGGTATAACAAGTATCTTTAAAACACCAGTATTGCATACTGTGATAAATGTTAATAATGCTGACTATGTCTTATAGACAATCTAGCCATATCAACTAATCAAGTTCTCGATCACACTTGTTCATAGTCACCACTAACATCAATTTCCTCATCATCCTCAATATCTAATGATCCAGTGCCAGCTTGTCCACCTTCTCCAACTTTGGATCCTTGTCCTGGTATCCTTGCCTCTTGTATTATCCTCATGATTTCCTCCACCTTCTGGTTTGGTTGGTCTTTGGTTGTTCCCTGGAATCCTTTTCTTTCGGCTTCGATGATCTCTTTAGGCATATTCTTCAGAAACCAAGGATACTGTTTTATCTCTGGGATGGTGATCCTCTTCAACAAGGATCAGAAATAGTTAGTTTGGAAAATGGGGAGATTCTCATAATACAAGAACTAAATCAACGTGAGTTGCTTTGAAACAAATCCATATTGTTTCCATTTAATGTGAGATATTTGTATATCTAAGGTTCATTACAATGAAATTTTGTAATTCTAATAGTACAGGTTGTATGACTATAGTGCCTGTAATGTATGATTTTGTATACATACCTTGGCAGGATCAGCAACAAAGATGCGAGAGAGAAGATTCCTACAATCAGAAGAAACACGAACATAGTCGGGTATGGAGTACTGAATACCAATTATTCTCTACCAACCAGAGAATCAGAGTTTAAGTTTCCTTCTATAGAAAGAAAATTAATCATAAAGAAACTTTGAAGTTAAACAACTAACAAGAGCTCACCCCAATAGTCTTTCTGAAATTTCTAGGATCTTCGGGATCTTCAAATGGGTATGCTCCAACTAACATGACATAAAGAGTCACTCCACAGGACCAAACATCTGAAATCTACAAAAAAAAAAAAAAAGCCAATTTGTGTAAGAAAGTGAGCATTTGGGATCATTTGATGAACTCTTAATGGAAGTGGGAACGAGTTTCAATTGTAAAACCATGGCTGCCAATTGCCATAGATTGTGGTTTGACATGATATTCATGACCCTCGGGGAAATAACAGAGAAACTCTCAATACCTTTCCATCATACTCCTTTCGCGACAGAACCTCTGGAGCAATGTATGCCGGAGTTCCAACTGTTGATTTAGGTTGAGAGTGCAGTAGAGCAGACTGCAATTACATGTTAAATTAAATAGGACAGTCAACAAAAATTATATGAAACATATGTGAGGACTGGATATAATGTAAGGTATATGATATATCTCCAAAAAGGCTCCTTTAGGTGAATGCTACTAACCTTGGAGTAACCAAAGTCACAAATTTTAAGCCGGGGAGATGGATTTCCATCCAAGAGAGTGTTTTCCAATTTTAGATCTCTATGACAAATTTCCTGAAATCAGAAATATAACATGATATAAGACATGAGCTTGTAATGAAGAACATAATGAATTCTGAGAGCATACCATTGAATGACAGTAGCTAACCCCAGATATTAGCTGCTGGAAGAAATATCTTGCCTGCAATATAGGGAATTCGTTCACTCGGTGATTTCAAAATTCAATACAAATACCTTATTTCTGTATACGGATTATTTGAAAGGAAAAATAATAGATCAACCACACTATAGATTCTACAACCTCATCTTCGCTAAATCGACCAGCAGTACAAATCCTCTCAAAAAGTTCACCACCTGAAGCATACTCCAAGACGATAGCTAAATGTGTAGGGGTCAGTAACACCTGCAGAAAAGATATCTCATTCAACATTTTTGTTGTATGTAAATGTAACCTCTAAAAGCCCTGAATCTAAATAGAACAAATCACTGTCATGCTTGGGCCTGACTAACAGGAGTAAACTTTGATCCTAGCCCTTGCAAAAGGATAGATAAATAAATCACAGCATTAAAAGAAGGGAATTATACTAATTGAGCATCTTTCTTCCTTTCTAAAGGTACAAGTTTAATGAGATAAGGTTTGGTTGTTGACTTTTTGTTAGTTTCCCTTGAAGGTATTGGCCAAAATGATTTCTGCAGATATTGTCAAATTGGTGAACTTGGATTGCAAGATTTGCTGAAGAAATAATGCCGGAAAATATAGCAACTGTCTCACTGCAAATGATTATGTCCTCCTTACTTTTAGTAATAATGCAACACACCACTTAACTTGATGCACATTATGTCAAAATAAAAACTCATTGCAAAGGGATTTACAAATTACACCATCGACTATTTTAGGAGACAAGTTAGAAGCAGAGTTTAACATAAGAGCTACATGCACAAAAATAAAGCAGATAACCATATGCCTAACTCAAAAAGCCCCCAATTCCCCTTCAAATCAAGTAAGGAGCAGTTTGAGAAAGAAAAACAAGCTCTTACCTCTTTGAACCTGATTATATTTGGATGCCTTAAAGATCGGTGGTTAATTATCTCCCTCTGAACATTCTCATCAATCTGATACCACAAACATAGCTCACAAAGAAGAAACACAGATCAGAAAGATTTTGGACAAAACTATTTCAAAAGAAAACCTGTGCCAGCCCTTTAAGCTTAATAATACCCTTCTGGCTGAGAATGAGGTAAGTTATTTAATCTTGATAGAGAGAACAACAAAAGTAGTTCTATATTTTATGAATTCAGAGACTAAAATTCATCATTCATCAGCTTTAAGAACAAAATGTTATCCAGATTCAAAGGATAGTCAAAATTTCAATAAGAGTGGCAAAAGACATCATGAGCACTATAGCATTCAATTTTTTTTTTTTACTTGAAATTAAAAAGAAGAGACAAACAAATGGGCGTTCTAGTTGCACGCAAGGAACACAAAGTGCCCTTTGAAAAGACTCGATGTGTTGCAACATAATGATTGTAGAATTTCCTTTGAGATAATACAGAACAAGACTTTCATGGAAACAACCAACTAATGGAATATAGCATAAATTTAGAGAGTTGACTTGTTGAGAAATATAAGGAGGTAAAAAAAACAGCTCCAAAATCCAACCATTGCTATTGTACTTTAACTACTTTGATTTCATATTGATGTTATGAAACATTGAACATTGAATTTAAGATTTTGAAAGTACACAAAGCTGAGAAGAAAAAAAAACTATGGCCCAGAGGTATCCATCTTATCATATCATAAATATGCAGAAGAAGAAGACACGAGGCTGCTCATTTTCCAAAGTCAGATCGCTCAAAAAAACAGAAAAATCAATGCAAAGAAAATATCTGAACCAACAACAGCATTTAGTCAGTAGTAGTCAATTGAATTTGACACAGACCACTGAAACAATTTTGGCCTAAAAAATTTTACCTTTTTGCCCCTCTCTATGTATTTGACCGCAACAAGCTCTCCAGTTTTCTTGTCTTTTGCCAACCTTGCCACACCAAAATTCCCAGCACCAAGCTCCTTCAATGGCTCATACCGTTCTTCCATGTCAACCCTCCAAAAAGCTACTACACCAACTTCTCAAAGAGTTAAAAGACAGAGAAGAGGGGACCCCAATAAGTAAACACAACTTATACTATATAGATAGATAGATATTAAAGGAATAAAATTTAAGGTGGCCAAGTTAATTTAATTTAATTTAATATAAAGTGGCATACGCAAGCCAAGGAAAAATTCAAAGAAGCGAACATAATCAATCATGAGCGAATAAAAAGAAACCCGTTGGACAAGGAAAAGTAGTGTTGTTCTGAGAGCTGCAGAGTTCAGTTCACCTTCTTTCTTTCTTTGTCCTAGAGAATTACTACCTCATCAAAAGTTGTAGTGTATTTTTTTATTTATGTCTAAAAGTGAAGAACGGAATATGAACATTTTTAAAACAGTAGTGAAGTGACATATGGTGTATAAGAACCGCTGATGAGAAGGGAAGAGAGAGAGGAAAAGAAAAAGGAAGGTGGTAAGTGTGCCGTTATGTAAGTTGTTAAAGAAGTATTAACTTTCTTATTATTTAAAATACTCATTTATCAAAATTTTAAAATAATTGATTTTATTGATAGTGATAAATTCATATATTTTTTAAAACATATTATTGTCATTATTTTTTTCTTCTTCTAAATACATGTTAATATAACATCTCTTATTTAATTAGTGGTATTTTTAGTTCAAAAATAATTTATAGATAAGATAATATGAATTTTGTCTTATATACATACAAGTTAAAAAATAAATAAATCTTATAAATAGTAACGAGTGTAATGTTAACAAATATACTCTCCTACATTTCTTTACATGGACATTTTAGTAAAATATTATTAGTGTTGATAATTAATCTTTTGTAGAAAAATTTGATTGAACTTTTAATTAAGTCTTTTTTTTAATTATATTTTTTTTATCTGCGATGTCAAAACATTGTTTAAGAAAACTAAATTCAGTTTTATTCCATCAGCAATTCATTTATTTTTTTATATATTTTATCAAAAATGTATTTTACTTTTATGGTTTTAATCTTCCGATTCATCAAAGAAAAATAATCAGTAATTAATCCAGAGTTCATCCAAAAAATATTTAAAATTTGACAAAAAATCATTTCAATCAAAAATCAAACTCAAATAATATTTAAAAGATTCAATCATTTTTCACTTCTTATTTAATGATTTTTAATAAATTTTAATTAAGAAAGTAATATTAGAAAGTGTGTTACATAGATAATGATTGATTGATAGCACTCCTCAAAGTTGTTATTTCCGAGTACTAACGCGGCTCCTATTTCATCATGAGGATCTGCTGTGTAAAGTGGAATGGCCAAGTTTCGATTGTTTTCCTCTTCACCTTTGCGTGCGTGCCTTTGACTATGCGGCTGATTTTATCTATTTGATGAGTTTGCTATAGATGCTAATGTTCCAGGATTTTGGATTTTAATTTTGTTTCGGCCTCTTGCGTCTCGCCCCTTATTATCATAAAAAACAAAAGAGCTCAAATAAAACCATAGCATGATCTTAAAAAAAATAAAAACAAGTAAAAGAAAAGGTATAAATCGGAAAAAATATACTCTTACCTAATAGACTAATAAAAAATATTTCCTCAATCAATATTTTAAATTATATTTTCTCTCATTTGCATTTATATACTTTACAACTAGCTTAGAATTTTCTAAATCAACTATATCAAATTATCGTATTTTTATCTTTAAATTAAATTTTAATATTTTAAAAAATACTAATAATCAAATATAATCTTATATTATAATTTAAATTATTCATTATAATTTTAAGATATAATATATATATATATATATCCAAATATAATTATTTATTATAAGTTTAATTTAAAAACATAAGTGTTCTAGAATGAATTGAGTTTGGTCTAATTTAAGATCTAATCTAATGAAACACACATGGTTGGATTTATTATTTTTTGTTAATCAATTCGACCTTAATTTAGTTAGTTTAGGTTGGATAGTTGAGCCAACTAACTAAAATAATATATTTATAAAAATTTAAAAATAAAAAAAATGCCTAAGTTCAACTCATTAAAAATAAAGGCATTCAAATATGTAAAAGCTAACTAAACAATAATCATGCACAATTAAACCACAATCAAAATGATAGTGTATATTGTGCAAAATGTTTGGAATGACTCGCAAATAAACCACTTTAAATCAAGCACAATTAGGAATCAATCATGTTATGAGAGGCTCTAATGTATGTTTAAATTAAAATACAAGTCCAATTGTACAAATCCAACACTAATACAAAAAAAAAAAAAAACATATGTTTCAAACACCATCAATAGTTAAATGAATTAATAACAAAGATGAAAATGATATGGTGGGTTGGGGTTATGCACACAACATACTAATACAATTAGAATAATTGTGTATATTGAGTTGGATTAGGTTGGATTAATTAGTTTTAGAATTTAACCTAACACTCAACGTAATAATTGGTTCACACAAAATAAACTCAAACTAGCATGATGATGTAACCTAACTCATTGAAATATAGTTGGATTGATCAAGTTTGGGGTTTGATTGTGATTCACTTATGTGCTTAATATTTTATATTAAAACATTTATTTTTATCATAAAAATAAATGTTTATCTTATCAATACTAAAATTAATATATATATATATATATATATATATATATATATATAAAGTGAGAGATATGAGTAGGGATGGACAAAAAAATCTAATATCCAAATGTAATCTAATAACTGATCTAGTTTAGTCCATTTTATTTATTTTTAATGGATCAGATTTTTTTCCATATCTTTATTTCATATTTATTTAGAAATCTGAAACCCATTTTCTTTTTATACAGATTTAAGTAAAAAAATCCAAATCCATTTTCTTTGGACATCTAGCATCTTCAACCTCTGTGCCACTTCTCTCACGAATCAAAGGTGCGGCTCTCAGCGTCTGTGTCTTCCTCTCCTAAATCCAAAAAATCAGGTATAACTAAAACGGGTTTTCTTCGAGCATGTCAACTCTGGGCATAACACATTAATTTACATTTGGGCTACGCAGGAGAACGACCTAACATTCGTTTGTTTACACTTTCCACCTGTCAAAGTCCATAGGCAAAAATTCCTACGGGCTTAACACATATTGAGAACTTTATGACAAAGAAAGAAGATAACTGATGAAATAATAGAACTTTATAGCAATTATTGCATTAACATGTCTTAATTAAAATTTTACAACTATATAATTCTTATATTACTTTTATTTAAAATAATGAAAAAATAGTACATAGACAAATATTATAAAAAGATATTATTTAAACTATCAACCAATAAAACATAAGTCATGTGTATGATAATTTTATTATCTTTTCTAATAATTATCTTAAAATTTATCTCTAGATTATGTTATTATTATAATTGATGGTGTAAAAAAATTATATTATCAATGCATCAAAATTAAATTATAAAATGATATAATAAAAATTAATATAGATTTTAAATTAAAAATTACTAAGGATGCTGATTGGTTACTTAATTTTTTACAAAAAAAATTACCTTGTATTTCGTCAAGTACAATTGTATGTGTGCTATTGGTTTAAAAGTGGACAAGTATTGCTTTGTACAATTCATGCAAAGCAGCTTCTTCCGGACGAAATACAGTATCATATTTTTTATTTTAGAAAATCAATCTAAAAATGTCGTACTAATAATTTAATTATGTGTAAAAATCAGGTATATTTTAGAAATCAATTTTTGTTAGACTTCAATTTTGAAAGAGCTTCAAATTTTTCACAAAAGGTATATTGTTTTCCAATTTTATAATAATATTATAATTAAAATATTTATTGAATAACAAAAAGTTTTTTGTTTTTTTATATAGTTAGTTTCTCAACAAGATGTTGGTTCAACTATTATTTCTCTTGAAGAGTAGTGTTTAAGATTAATATTAATTCTTACACTATGCAGTTTGCAAGGTACTTTAATTTTATACTTTGTATGTGAATTCTATTTTGTTTTATATTTCTAAGTATAAATTGTTGATTTTGGTTTTGGGCATAGGTAGCATTGAGCTTGGTAAAGAAACTATGTAGGATGCATCTGAGTGAAATTGATAGGCCATTGGATAGATAGATGAGCTCTTGAATTTTGATATTTTAGAAATATAGTTTCAGTATTTTTTTATAGGATAATACTCAGAATAATGAAAATTAGATAGATGAATTGTGTTTTAAGGATATGTAGTTGTTATTGTACTTCACCTTTCATATTTCAAATTATTTGTTGTTTTGAGAGTTTATATTATATTTTATTTTAGTAACTTGAGTGTGATTATAATAGAAATTGGCCAAGTTTAAGTATATGATTAATTCTATTTAGTTATTTTATAATTAACACATTTAGTATTTGAAGTAATTTTTATTAAGTCAAGTGGATAGGTGCTAAATTTTATTTTTTAGTGTTTAATTACTAAAATTTATATAAAAAATAATATAACATTTAAGTGGTAAAGTGGATATAAATTGGATATATCTATATCCATATCCACTTAAATAGATTGGATCTTGAATCCAAATTGTTTTTAAAAAATATAAATATAAATTTAAAATTCAATCCATTTAAATATATATGGATTGGAATTTTAAAAATCCAATTCATGACCACTCCTAGATATGAGAAATCAAGTTACTTTAAACCTTTGTTTGTAGAGGAAAAAATATAAAAAATAAAAATAAAAATAAAAAGTAAGTGCGTTGGGTAAACGAGGGAAAAAATGTGGAATTCACTAGTTGTTTTCAGTTTATTCCTCACTTATTTTCATTTACTTTTTTTTTTTTTATTTCTCTGAAATCAAACACCTTTATTTTTATTCTGTCACCTATTCTATCACTCTAATTCTCGAAAAATGTGACAACATATTTCTCCAAAAAAAATTGTGGCAATCACACGTCAGCACCAATAGTTAACATGCTATATGCTTTCCATTGATGGGGTACGGTGTTAAAGCCCAATATCTCCTCCTTGACAAAGTCCTTTGAAATTTTTGTCTAATTGTTCCTCCTTAATTCTCGCAATCCATCATTGAAAAATCTACAGAACATATTAGAAACAACTTCATTTAATATATTTTCCCTATACAAAAACAATTTATATTAAATGGAAAAAGTATAAAGACATAATAATCAATTACCCGTGTTCAGCTTGAGACCAGGCCTCTGCTTTGCGTTGCACTTGACCATTATGTTAAGTTCATGAGATTGCGTCTGATTGACATGCATATCCAAATTGTTGTCTTCATCATTATGATGAGCTTCATGAGGTTGTTGATTGATATGCATATCTAGAGTGTTGAGATTGGCTTGCACAAGTTGCATTATCCTTTTGATTGACTAGCATATCCATATTGTTGAGATTGGCTTAACCATTATGATGGACTTGCTCATGCAAGGAGTTCAAGTCATCCTCGGGTTCAAGAAGCTCATTCAATATGGAACTGAAGTCATTATCCTCTTCAAGAAGTAAGGAGTCATCCTCCTGTTCAACAAAGTTCATCCAATACCTCATCGCCTCCTCATTAAGAATAGAAGTGCATGACAAGATTGACACTAGGACATTCACCTTCAAGAATTATGTTTTTCTGGTTAACTTCATCACCAAGTCAGCCGGCATCAGCCCTAACACCAACACCAACACTCGCCTAATACTACCATAAAGGCTACAAAAAAACAAATTGTAGCATGACATCAGAAAACGAAGAGAAAAAAAAAAAACAAAGAATAATGTGGCAGCATATTTCTCGAAAAAAAAAATGGTAGTTACACGTCATCATCAGAAGCTAAATAGCTATATGCTTTACGTTGATGGGGTGGTAAAGCCAAACATCTCCTTGACTTGGCATGGGTAACAACTTGTTCAGCTATTCTGGTCCTGACAAAGATCTTTGAAATATTTGTTCAACCGTTCCTCCTCAATTCTTGCAATCTATTAATGAACAATATGCAAAACATATTAGAAACAACATCATTCAATATATTTTCCCAATACAAAACATTTTGTTTAAATGAAAAACAAAATATAAAGATATAATAATCAATTGCACGTGTTCAGCTTAAGATCAGGCCCCTGCTTTTGCATTGCACTTGACCATTACGATGAGCTTCTTGAGATTGCGCCAGATTGACATGCATATCCATATTGGATAGCACAAGTTGCATTATACTTTGCTAATTGACTAGCATATCCATATTGTTGAGATTGGCATGACCATTATGATGGAATATTTTCATACAAGGAGCTAAAGTCATGATCCTCTTTAAGAAGCAAGGAGTCATCCTACTATTCAGCAAAGTTCATCCAATACCTCACCGCCTCCTTATTAAGAACAGAATTGACAAGATTGTCACTAGAACTTTCACCTTCAAGAATTATGTTTCTCTAGTTACATTCATCACCAAGATTGGCATTAGCCCTAACCCCAATGTTTCTTTGGTTGCCTTCATGATCTAAAGAATTTGAGTTTCTTTGATTATTAGAAGAAGGAGGAGCAATGACAATGCTTCGGTTCCCTTCATGAACCACAAGATTTGGGTCTTTTTTATTAGTGGAAGAAAGAGAAATGATGATGCTTCTTTGGTTACCTTCATGACACACAAGATTCGGGTTTGTTTGATTAGCGGAATGAGTAATGATGTTGTTACCTTCATGCCCCACAAAATTTGGGTTTGTTTGATTACCAAAAGAATATTATATGATGATGTTTCTTTGGTTACCTTCGTAACCCACAAAATTTGGGTTTCTTTGATTAGCATAACGGTTTCGTTTAGTATCAGTGGATGGGACCAGATTCAGCCATTACCTTATTTGATCATGTTTCTTTGATGCTTCTCTGGTTACCTTCATAACACACAAGATTTGTGTTTGTTTGATTACCAGAAGAAATAGCAACGATGATGTTACCTTCATGACCCACATAATTTGGGTTTGTTTGATTTTCAGAAGAAGAACAAGAAGAAAAGATGATGTTTCTTTGGTTACCTTAGTGACCCACAAAATTTGGGTTTATTTGATTAGTATCAATGGGATCAACTTCATCCACAACCTCCTTCAACGCCTTCAGTAATTGAAGTTCCACAACCTTGAAGCCTTTTTTATGACTTTGAGCTCTTTCTCTTTTTGTGCTGCAATTCTACTATCAGTATTAAATGTAACCTTCAGTAAATAGTACAGATCATACTTAAAACATTTTTATAGATGAAAAATATAACGAATAGTTTTTTTTAAAAAAATAAATTAATTCAATAATATATTTATGGCACATAAGATTTATTAGAAACTAGTATTTTAATTTAATTTTTACATTGCATTTGTTTTACATAACTAAAATTTATAATAAATTAATATTTTCAAATATATAGATAATATTATAACTAAAAGTTGTAATAAATAAATATTTTAAAAATATAAATTATATTTAAAATTTATAATAAATAAATTATATTATAACACAATGTTATAATTAATTATTGATATTTTCTAAAATAATATAATAAAATTCAAATTAAAACTAACAATATTGAAAGTGATAGATCAAAATGATAAAAGGTTAAAAAGAAGCTTCTTAAAAATACTCTTGTAAA
>PYAF01004847.1:469947-511886 GCA_007407185.1 Glycine tomentella | reverse complement strand
TATTCTGATTAATTTACAGTGTATATATATATATATATATTATTATTTTAAAAAATTGACGGTATATTGTAGTTATGTAGTATATACGTATTAAATTAACTTTATAAAAAAACAAAACAATATATTTACATTACAACTTAGGGTTAAATATGATTTTTTTTACTGTAATTTAATGTTTTTTATTTTCGTCCCTAAAAATTTATTTTTTTCATTTCAATTCTTATAAAATATATTTATTTTATTTTTAATTTTTAAGATATTTTAGATAGCATTTTTAATAATAATAAAATATCTTAAAAATAAAAATAAAATAAATATATTTTAGAAAGATTAAAAAAATTATAAGGAGAAAAATGAAAAAATTACTAATTTGGAGGGGAGGAAAATGTTCCGGTAGAAAAAATTAATCGTAAAACAGAGAAGGCGTCATCTCTTCTTCTTCAGTCACCTTAGGGTTTCGCTTTTATTCGATTCCCATCAGAATATCCCAAATCTTCAATTGTTTTGTGTCTGCAACTCTCAAAATCGAAAATTCACCACCTTTCTATCCGTTTGAGTAGAAGCCTTTCAGTCTCGGCGTTGCATTTGTTTGCATATAAATGCAACTCAAATAGCATAGGCATGGTGGAATGGTGCTTCCTTTCACCAAATTCATTTTGTTTCGTAGATATTTCTTCAGAAAGTCTTCACCTTTACACAGGATTTTTCAAGGGCATGTCTGCTTTGAGCAGTTTCCTTTTCTGCAAAAATTTTCCACTTCTGGCCACTGTGAAAGACTATCATGGGAACGTTCCACCGAAGAAATTCTATTGGGGAAGCTTAAATTTGCTTTGAGGAATCACCAGGTGCAAGAAGCATGGGAATCATTTCATGATTTTAGAAGCCTTTATGGTTACCCTGATGTTAATCTAGTGAACCAGCTCATTGTTCAACTGTCTTATTCTTCTAATCATGCTTGGATGAGAAAAGCTTGTGATTTGGTTTTGCAGATAGTTAGAGAGAAATCAGGTTTACTTCATGCTGATACCTTAACAAAACTTGCACTGTCTCTAGCTAGGTTGCAAATGCCATGCCCTGCCTCTGTGGTTCTTAGATTGATGCTTGACAAAGGGTGTGTGCCCTCTATGCATTTGTTGTCTTTGGTTGTTTTTCATATTGCAAAGACAGAAATTGGAACATATCTTGCATCTAATTATCTTTTTCAAGTTTCTGATTTTTACAATTGCTTGAATGATAAAAAGGGTAACCATGCGGTCAAGTTCGAGCTGGATACCTTGGTCTTTAACCTTGTTCTTGATGCTTGTGTGAGGTTTAAATTGTCTTTGAAAGGCCTGAGCCTAATTGAATTAATGTCGATGACTGGGACCGTGGCTGATGCACACTCCATTGTGATAATTTCACAGATTCTAGAGATGAATGGTTTGAGAGATGAACTGAAGGAATTGAAAGATCATATTGACGGAGTTACGGCTGTTTATGTTTGGCACTATCGTCAGTTTTATGATAGTTTGTTGAGCTTGCACTTCAAATTTAACGACATTGATGCTGCTGCTAAGCTTGTTCTGGATATGACTAGCTCGCATAACTATGATGTTAAAAAAGAATGTGAGAAACATTTGCAAAAGCCTTGCTTTATTTCCGTTGGATCTCCTTTCCTTAGGACTGTCTTAAAGATACATATTGAGCCTGAGCTACTGCATAAGGATTCTGTCCTTAAAGTGGAAAGCAGAGAAGAACTTATTTTCTATAAGGGTGGGAAACTAGTTCTTAGTAATAGTGCTCTGGCTAAGTTCATCAGTGGTTACAAGAAAGATGGGAGGATTGGTGAACTTTCAAAACTTTTACTTAGTATTCAAGGGGAACTAAATTCAGTGGCAGGGTCCAGTTTATGTTCTGATGTAATTGGTGCTTGTATTCAGTTAGGATGGCTTGAGTGTGCTCATGACATTTTGGATGATGTAGAGGCCACTGGTTCTCCAATGGGCCGGGATACATATATGTTACTTGTGTCAGCATATCAGAAGGGGGGAATGCAAAGAGAAACAAAGGCACTACTGAAACAAATGAAAAAGGTTGGTTTGGACAAAAGATTATCTGATGATGCTATTGATGAACACAACCTCTGTGAAGAAACATTAAATTCACTTGGTAAAGCAGATTTGGCTATTGCCTTGGCTCAAATATTGAAAGATGAAGATCAGACAGTTTTTCCTTTGGTGTATAACTTCAATTCTTCCATTTTCTTTTTCTGCAAGGCTGGAATGATAGACGATGCACTAAGGGCATATAGAAGAATGGTCGACATGAAAATTCAACCCACAAGTCAAACTTTTACTTTTTTGATGTGTGGATATTCTTCTCTTGGTATGTATCGGGAGATCACAATTTTGTGGGGAGACATTAAGAGATTCATGAGGAGTGGCAATTTAGTGGGAAATAGAGATCTCTACGAGTTACTGCTGCTAAATTTTCTTCGAGGTGGTTACTTCGAGAGAGTGCTGGAGGTCATTAGCCATATGAGAGACCGTAACATGTATACTGACAAGTGGATGTACAAAAATGAGTTCCTTAGACTTCATAAGAATCTTTATAGGAGTTTAAAGGCATCAAATGCAAGAACTGAAGCACAAAGCAAACGGCTTGAGCATGTTCAAGAATTTAGGAAATGGGTGGGTATTGATTAAAGGTCTCTGACAAATATTCATGTGTCAATGTACCTCCATGTTTTCCAGCAACAACCTGGGTGTCTGAACCTTGTGAATGTTATGTCTGCTTAGCTTTATTTGAAGTTTATTTAATTATGGTTGTGGCTCAAATCTATCACCGCTGGAATTAAGTGGAAATTTGGTTTCATTAATCCCCCATCCTATCAAGATCTTAAGAATGAATTTCCTCGTATGGATGGTGTATTTCCCATTATGAAGTGCATACATTGCATGATCTCTCATCATACAACTCATAAATTCTGCCAAGTGGTGGGTACTGCTCATTGATGATGTGCTTTTTTGGTTGAAAGATGGCATGTTGCTGCCTGCTTGTTTTATTAGAGGTTGCGGATGGAATCAATTGCACTTATTTGCTATGTAGTTGGAAGAATTCTGACAGAAAGACCTTCTTTTCACTTCACTTGTTTGTGGCTGATGAATTGATGATGCTTATTGCGCAGCAACTAACGTTATACCACATTTTAGTTAAATGGAAGTTGGAATGAGTGAAGGATTTATAACTACATGTATTAGCCCATTGTTACACTCATGTAAGTGATTATATAACAAATCATATGGTGTTAAAGTAGGAGTTATGTAAATTAATTTTTTGGTTACTGGCTCAGATTTGAAACTTATATTTTTCTGAATGCAGGGGAGGAACACCATTTTGTGTGCTCCAATGTAATAAAGGGTAATTTTTTCTTCAAAGTTGTTATAACGAGAGTAAAAATGAACTATTGGCCGGTATATTTGAACTGCTGCAAGGTGCATGGTGGTTAATCTTTGTTTTGGTTGACATTACAATTATTAGTAAACTTTCCTCTCCTTCATGCTATTCCAATGCAGATGTACAAGATGTAATTTCCTTCTCTGACATCAATTAGTGTGTTTATACATGGAACCGATCTTTGTTTTGGTTGGCATTTCCTGATGAAGTATTATGCTGGCTCTTTGAAACAGTGAAAGAGAGTACTATTTATTTGACCCAGCAACAGTTTGTTTATTGAAATGATGAAGTCCCCCAAAAAACTCCTTTGCAAATCAATTTAAAATGCATTTCACTCTGTCCATTAGTAATTTAGTGTGTTCTAATTGGTTCATATGAAGATTACTTATTGCAGTTTAAATTTAAACTTTAATCCACCTTGCAACCGTTGGGACTTGGGAGCTTTCTTCAAGCCCCAGTTATGCGCAGATGTAAAATACTAGTCATTTAGCGCTTTTGTGAATAATCAGTCCTTATATATACTAAGATGGCTTTCAACTCTGGATTTGCCCCTGTATCTTCATTAAGTTCAGTTCATAAACTTTTGGGGGTTCAATCATTTGTGAACTAAAAGTGTTAGGTCTCAATTAGCATCTCAAACGAGGCACATGTTAATATTAATAATGTACTGATAAATTAGAATACACAACATAAAAAGTGAGATTCTCACTCTCTTATCTCCTTTGGAGGTATATTTCATGCTTAAGCACAAGTGCTTCAACTTTTTTTTTTTTTAATCTTTATTTTAAATTGAATTGTAATAGTATTTTTAAAAAGAATTGTAAATATTTAAAAATGATTTTATAACACAATTTAAATTGTTTATTATAAGGTTAGGACATAATTTATATATTTAAAAAAGGGTGATCTTACTACCTCCAAGTTAAAATGGGGTTAAATAACCTCATCCTAGGTGATCCAATAAAATTACATAAAATTTTGTGCATAAAAAAATCTAAACAAATATATGCAATTTTCTTGGATCATACGGATGCAGTTGTTTAACTCCGTTTTTAGTTGGGATTAATTCGACAAAGCCATTTAAAAATATTTAGTTATTATGAATTTTTATTATAATATATTTTTTACCTAATTTCTGATTTATTCTTGAATTTGAGGTGTGTGTTTCTTTTAGTCTTTGAAATTTAAAATGTTTCTTTTAGTTTCTGGATTTTGAATTTTTTTTTTAGTTCCTCACATAATAAATTGACACTTCATGGTAGTTTTCAACACTTTGTAACAATTTTAAAATACAAATTCAAGCAATAAAAAATAAAAATTAATTTATACAGTTAAAAAATGCCACAAAATATCAATTTATCATGTCAGAATAATTTTTTTTTATCAAAATTCAGGAAAAAATTGTTTTAAATTTTAGAGTCTAAAAAAATACACACCCCAAATTCAGATACTAAAATAATAATTAAGTCTCTTTAAAACTAGTTTTGATACCAAAGAATTTTTTTTTACTTATTTTAAAAGTTGTTACAACCAGTTTGATAAGAAAACAAATTGATTTTCCAAATTAAATCATGATACTAGTTGATTTTGAGTTTTAATTTTAAAATTGTCACAAAGTGTTAAAAAAATCATCATAAAGTGCTAAAAATTGACATCAAATGTCAATTTATTATGTCAGGTACTAAAAAAATAATTTATCAAAATTCATGGACTAAAAAAATATTTTTAAATTTCAAGGACTAAAAAAAGAACACTCCCTAAATTTAGGAACTAAACAATAATTAAGCATATATCTTTTTATTGGCAAATATTAGTTAGTTAGAATGATAATTTTTGTTAGACAAGGTCAAACTCAGACTTTTCTCCTCTTTCTCCTGTTTTAAACATCCAATCCACCTTATATCTCTATTATAATATAATTTATAGTTAATATGTTTTAGGTCTATGATAGAAGATCAACTTTTGTTTTTGGTCCTTAATAAATTTGTTCATTACATTAAATCCTTAATATTTCAAAACTTTTGCCTTTCAGTCCTTACTGTCAATTAGATGATGATCTGACATCATCTCAGTTATTAATTATATTAAAAAGATTTATTCTCACATGTCAGATCTTCTATTAATTGATAACAAAAATTCAAAATAAAAGTTTTGATATATCAAGGATTTAATGCAATAATTTTTTTTATTAGAGACGTGAAACAAAAATTGACTATTTATAATAGACCTAAAACAAATTTTAACCTATAATTTATATACTTAAAAAAATGTTTATTATAAATTTTAATTATATTTATCTTATGCAAATATTCAATACAAATACTATGTAATGAAAAGGCAAATACTACATCCTCAAACTCAACAGAGAAAATGAATGAAGCACTTTTTGCATTGTGTGTAGAACGATACGGGTCCAAACTCACGTGCGGTGAGCTTAACGAATTCGATTCGTTATGAAAGACGATTATGAGGTTAATTGGCACGTGAAGCGGTTAAGGAGCATAATTAGTCCGACGTCGGAGGAGCTGAGGATGCGGTCAGTGACGGTGAAGAAACGGAGGCGCGCCTACTTGAACTGCTGTGCCAAGGGCATTACTTCTCCAGGATGCAATGAGGGAGAGAGAGCCGTATCTGCATCATGAGTACGTGGGGAGGTTTCAGGACCAGAGTGGCAGACGCATGGTAAGGCCGGGTTAGCGCTGGTCCCAGAAGCTGATGAGGAGGTGCGATGAGGTGGAGCTGGTTGCGAAGATTAGAGGGGAGCAGCAGAGGATGGTTGTGCCGGAGAGGGACTGGGTTGGTAATGGGAGAGTTCTGGTCCTATTAAATGTACCAACTAGGCACCAAATACTTGATCTTATCCCAAATCAAGTTCTGTGCCAATGAAATCTTAAGCATGTGAGAGTTCTGGTCCTATTAGATGTACCAAACTATTGAAGTAGCATAGTTGCACATTGCCACAAAAACTTAACCTGTTTGCTTTCACCACAACCAAGAAAGCTAATCACCATAAATTGTTCTAGGGACTTGGGACACACCCAACATTCGCCCTGAATGAGGAATTCCATAAAGCAACCTGGCAGAACAATTTAAGAGCAGTTGAGTGACAAATTCTCAGCACACACCACACATCACAAACACATTAGGGGAAGAACTAGCCCCCCTTTTTTTAATATCATCTGTCCTGTATTGTGTCATCATAATAAGTTAATAACCTTTTGACTTTTGAAATTAGATCTTTTTGCTGTTATCATCTCACTATTACCTTGCTTATGATATTTTAAAATTTAATTTGATAAATTTATCATTGTCTTTGGTAGATACGCAGATTTAGACTGAGCATATACAACTTCAGTTTGGTAGTTCATGAGATGTAAAGAGCTTAGATCAATGTGTTGTGTACTTGTTTGTGTTTGATATAGAAGCATGAAATACTGTGCATACTTTTCCTTCCTTTTCTCCACAGAAAATTGTCTGATAGTGACTAGTGGGATTTCTATCAGTAATCAGTTAAGTTTGGTTTAAGCTCTTTTATTATATTCTGGCGCTGATGCTCTTTAATATTTATGCATAAATAGGTTTCACCAAATTTAAACTGAAAAATATGCTTCTGCACATTCTAATTTTTATTTGAATTGAAACCCTGCATCATTGTTACTCATAAAGAGAAAGATGATGTATCCATTCATAATAATTGATTTTGGACTGGTCTCTCTAAATAAGATGGATAGTATCAATACTATATAGTATTACAAAAAAAAATATTATTTATAGAAGAAATTTTGATTAGATATTAAATAATATTATAAGTCAATACATATAAAGTTGAGGTGAAAAAAATCCAAAAGATTGATGAATGATATATGATTTTGTCGTGTTCACATTATTAAGAATAATAAATTTAATAAGATTTCTAATTCATTGAAGGCATTTGTGATTTTTGACTTGGAAAAAAATAGTTAAGGTGAAAAATGAAATAGTATTATATTAATTTAATAAGATTATAATCATAAATATTATTATATATACTAATAAATAATTGTATTATATTAATTAATTTAATTACAGTGCATTGATAATATAAATGAATTATAATCATTTTTTTTATGTAAAATTATAGTCAGTTATAAATTGATATATGATATATTTCATAAAACTATAGTAATTATTATAAAAATCATATCTAAGATGATTTATATTTACTATAAAAGGTACAGCAAAATTCAACTCTATTAATACTTATAATACTGCTACTGCTGTTTTTTATAAAAAAAAATATTAAACATTTTCGCTTAACATTTTTTTTTTTTTTAGAAATCGTTAGTATTGTACTGTATAAAATGGGAGTGGATGTGGATGTCCTTAAGAACAAATATATCTCATTGTGGTACCCAAAAACATGGTACGATAACGACAACAGACGCAAGAAAAAAACGAAAGAAAAAAAAGAGGGTCCCACCGAAACAAGGTTGGAGCAAGTATGCAGGAGACACGTAGATGCGGAGAGAGGGACTTACTAAAAATGAGGTTTGGTTTGGAGGGAGTTGCATCGGCGACAAATACTGGTGGGAGGAAGGAAGAAAGGTCTTATATTTAATAATTACTAATTAATGAATGAATGAAACAAACAAACAAACTAATCTGTCATTTTGTTGTTGGAGAAGAATGAATCCTGAGAACAAGACACTCACAAGAAGAAGAAGCATTTAGAATCGAAATTGGAAGAGAAGCATAAGGAGGGTATGAATGATTACAAAGGAAGAGAAGGAGAAAGTAGTGTTGTTGTTCGGAAGCGATTCAAGGAGAAGCAGCAGCAACAACAACAACCCTGTCCTTCCACAAGGGCCATCATCAACCAACAACACCGTCGCTCTGCCTCCCTCCCCAACAACACTCAATACGGTTAGTCATCTCATCTTTCTTTACAATCCAAAAAATCGCTCCTTTTTTCTCCCTTTATCCCTTAATTCAAACAACCATTTCAATTCTTTTTTTCATTTTTTTAAGAAAACAAAACTCACCTATCTTCCATTCCTTCTGAAACGTCGCCTTCACACACACCTCGCATGCACTAATTGAACGTGGCCTCGTTTATATATTTCATTATGGAAGGCTCCAGAAAATGATTTCTCTTAGTTGGCACTTCTTACTATTAATTAAACCTTTATTTCCATGACTGGAATCCCCTTCATTTAAAGTTTCATTCTTGAAAATGAAATTCACAGGGGATGTTATTGGATGGCAAGAGGAGGATTGTAGAATTGTCTAATATCTCTGCTGGTTTTCTACTTTTGAGGTTTAAATGAATGCTCCGTGAACTTGGAGTGAAACCATGTATGATTTTCAAGCGGGATGAAAATGAAAATGACAAGCGGGATGGTTCTATAAGATATAAAGGAAAGGACAATGAAAATGAAAATTTGCAAGCGGGATGGAATGGACCTATTGTGCACGGTAGAGTTTTGGGCTATGTTTAGATTTCCGTTTAAAATGCGGTGCACGAATTCCAAGATAAATTTAATGATTCACAAACTCAGTTTTGCAAAAAGAAGGGTCTGGAAGCTCTTGCATACCTCATTTTGCCCCAAAAGTCTGTTTGAAACAATAAAACAAACATGCACTTGGACACATTATAATTACTTGGGGTTTTTTTTTTTTTTTATATTCGCTGATCTTTATTTTCTGTGTATTGGGTGCAGAGGAATCTGAAACAGATGTCGAAGTGTCTGATGTTAGCGTTTCAGAAGGGGATGACACATCTTGGATTTCATGGTTTTGCAATTTGAGAGGAAATGAATTCTTTTGCGAAGTGGATGATGATTTCGTGCAAGATGATTTCAACCTCTGTGGATTAAGTAGTCAAGTGCCTTACTATGATTATGCACTTGATTTGATTTTGGATGTTGAGTCCTCCCACGGTAAGCATATTCTTTTCTTACTAGAATTCAATATTTGTTCTACAATGCAATTTCAAGTTGTGTGATGAAATTGGAAGTACTTGTTTTTCTCTTGCTTAACTGTATTCTGACTGAAGTAAGGCAAAATCTTCTTCCCTTGATGCTAAATTCAAGTGTTTTTTTATAAAGGCAAAGAGGAATATATATTATAGATTCAGGTAAAGTGTGTAACTGTGTATACAATCTGTACAAGGTGTACAATATAATTACAAGCTAAGTGTAGCTATACCGAAAAACCACATAGCATGCTAAATTCAAGTTGTTCACTGATATGACTTTAACTCTGAAATCCTCTTTGGCTATTCTTCTACTTGCTTGATTGACTGTAACTGATGGTCCATTGATTAGGAGACACATTCACGGAGGACCAAAATGAGTTAATTGAATCTGCAGCAGAAATGCTTTATGGCCTGATTCATTCCCGGTACATTTTGACAAGCAAAGGAATGGCTGCAATGGTATGATTTTTCTCCTAGTTATCCTGTTTTTTGATACTTTGCTGTAGAAAAAATTGGCACTGGTAAATGACACTGGATTATCTACAGCTTCACAAGTACAAAAACTACTACTTTGGCCGATGTCCAAGAGTTTTCTGCTCTGGACAACCCTGCCTTCCAGTTGGCCAGTCAGATGTTCCAAGGTCAAGTACTGTAAAGATATATTGCCCCAGGTGTGAAGACATTTACTACCCAAAGTCCAAGTATCAAGGTAGTATCCTTTGAAATGCCTTGTTTAACAATTGAACTCCTGATAGAGATAGAAGATGGGGGGAAACATGTACTATAGGAGGGTCCCTTTAGAAGCTGTGAGTAGTGGAGACAATTAGGATAACTAACTGTTATCCTTGAATATCACCAATGTACACTTAGGAGTTGGAAGTTCCCATATAATACGAATACATTTTCTTTCTTTTCTTGTTTTCTGGTCCAGTTCTTATCAACTGGTATCAGAGTCTTCCACCATGACTCCCAGCTACAAAGAGTGGCGCGGGTAGTGACGTTGGCATTGCAGTGTTCGCCCAGGACTAGTCAAAGGGCCAGTACATAGCCAGCCCATATGGGTGCCAGAGCTGTGGAGCGTGGTGGGATGTTAGGATCCAATTGCAAGGTATGAGACTTGGAGTTCCACATTGGAAGTATGGGATTCTAGTGATAAGGCCTTGAACTCTCCAACTACAATAGCTAGCTTTTGTGGTGTGGTTCTCTCAAGGTTCTTATCAATTAGTATCAGAGCTCCGATCTGGGAGTTGTGAAATCGTTGATGGTGTCAAAAACGAATGCAAGAATGGAGTCGCGCATGGAAGCGATAGAGAAAGCGATGGAAGAGAATCGCGATGTTGTGGAATCCCGATTGAGTTCAATTGAAGGTATGATACAGAGGTTGGTGACGGCTTGGGAGAAGGAATCGGCTAAAGCGAATGTGCAAGGGAACGATCAGCTGGGGAGAAACAAAGGGAAAGTGGAATCTGGTGGAAATCGGTGGCGAAACATTGAGAGGCCAATTTTTTAGGGCAAAGATCCGTTGGGATGGTTATCAAGGATTGAACAATATTTTCGGTTGCAGGCCGTAAGGGAAGAGGACAAGCTGGAAGCAGTAATGGTGGCGATAGACTGGGAAGCCTTAGGCTAGTTCCAATGGTGGGAATCTTGGAATCCAAACCATTCGTGGGAAGGGTTCAAGATGGCACTCTCCTAAAGGTTTCAAGGATCAAATCTTGGGAGCCCTGTTCAGGCCTTATTTGTGTTGAAACAGGAGGAAACAGTGCAGGGGTTCATCAGTCAATTTGAGAAGTATGTAGGAACGGTGAAGGTGTTGGAAGAATTGTTCTTGGTGGAGGTTTTTCTCAAAGGCTTAAAACAAGAAGTCAGTACTGAGGTAAGACTCCACGAACCTAAGAATTTGATGGAAGCCATGATCAAGGCTCGTCAAGTGGAAGAAAAGAACTGAGTCTTAGGAACTCTGAATAGAAGTAACAGCAAGAGATATAGTTTTCAGAAACCCAATTTTTCAGGCCAGAGATTTAGGAGAGAATGGCAGCTAGCAAATGTTAAGGGAGTTGATCCTAAACAGGCTGTTAAAACAGGAGATAACGGGTGGAAGGGGAAAAGAATTTCCACAAATTGTCACCTATGGAAATAAATGAGAAAATGAGGAAGGGGGAATGTTTTACATGTGATGAGAAATATCATCCTACTCATGTGTGTAAGAAAAAACAGTTCAGATTGATGATCATAGAAGGGGAGGAGGATGGAGTTTCACAGAAAATACAGGAAGAAAATAGGGAAGATGAGGTAGAAGAATTTCATCAACTGTCCTTGCATAGTATTGAGGGATTTACCACCAAGAAATCTCTCAAATTGTGGGGAAAGATTAGAAACAGAAGGGTGATAGTGATGATTGCTTGTGGAGCCACCCATAATTTCATTTTAGTGAAATTAGTGAAGGAGTTGGAGTTAGAGGTAACTCCTACAAATCCTTATTTTGTAGAAGTAGGAGATGGACATAAGGTTAGATGTCAAGGAATGTGTAAATCCTTACCCATATTTGTTTGAGTTGGCAGGGTCTGATTTGGTGTTAGGAGTGGAATGGTTTGCAAGTTTGGGTGAAGTTGAGGCTAACTTTGAGAAGTTAACTTTAGCCGTGAGGGTGCAGAATAGAAAGATCATATTGAGGGTTAAACCAGAACTGATTAAGGCTGCCATCAGCATGAAGTTGATTAGGGACACCATGTTGGAAGCTGATCAAGGTTTTCTGGTGGAATTAAAAGCAGTAGAAGGAGATGAGAGGGCAGAAGAAATCCCTGGTTCAGTAGGGGAGGTATTGGCACAGTTTGAGCAGGTTTTTTAGGAACCTCAAGGACTACCACTCCATAGAGAAAAAGATCATCATAACCATTCAACCAGGTAATAAGATACCAAATTTAAGGCCCTATAAATATCCTCATTATCAGAAGGATGAGAATGAGAAATTGGTAAAGGATATGTTGACTGCGGGAATTATTAGAACTAGCACTAGTCCTTTTGCTAGTCCTATCATTCTGGTTAAGAAAAAAGATGGGAGTTGGAAGTTTTGTGTAGATTACAGGACACTCAACAAGATTACTGTGCCTGATAAATTTCCTATACCTATCATAGAGGAACTATTAGATGAGATTGGAAGGACTGAATGGTTTTCAAAGCTGGATTTACATGTTGGGTATCCTCAGATCAGAATGAAGGAAGAGGATATCCAGAAGACAGCTTTTAGAACTCATAAGGGTCATTATGAGTTCTTGGTTATGCCATTTGGGCTAACCAATGCACCCTCCACCTTTCAAGCACTCATGAATGAGATACTTTGGCCTTTCTGAGACAATTTGCATTGGTTTTCTTTGATGATATACTAGCGTATAGTCAGACTTTGGAGGACCACAACATGCATTTGAGGGCAGCATTACAAGTATTGCAGCAACATGAATTGAAGGTGAATAGAAAGAAATGCAACTTTGGTCAGAGAGCTCTGGAATATTTGGACCATGTTATTTCTGGAAGAGGGGTGGAAGCTGACCCAAATAAGCTGGTAGCAATGACTAACTGGCCTATACCTAGGGATGTTAAAGGATTAAGAGGATTCTTAGGGTTGATAGGCTATTACAGGAGATTTGTGAAAGATTATAGGAAAATGGCACAACCTTTAAATTCCCTATTAAAGAAGAATGTTTTTCAATGGACAGAAGAATCTACTCTTGCCTTTGAACAGCTTAAGGCAGCCCATGAAGAAGCTACCTATTTTGGGGGTACCAGATGTTTCTAAGCATTTTGTCTTAGAGACTGATGCATCTGTTACTGGTCTGGGAGCAGTGTTATTGCAGGAAGAAAGGCCTTTAGCTTTCTGGAGTAAGGCACTCTCGGATAGGGCCCAGCTCAAATCAGTGTATGAGAAGGAGCTGATGGTTGTGGTGTTAGCAGTTAAGAAGTGGAAGCACTATTTGTTGGGAAGAAGATTTATAATCAGAACTGATCAAAAGTGTTTGAAGTTCTTAAATGAGTAGAGACTTTTGAGTGAGGAACGGTTCAAGTGGGCTACTAAATTGATTGGTTATGATTTTGATATTCAGTATAGGCCAAGAAAGGAGAATATAGTGGTTAATGCATTATCTAGGCAATTTTCATTTTCTGCCATTTCAATAGTACAAGGGGAGAAATGCGGTGATTGGGAGGAAGAAATACAAGCTGACCCTCAATTATTTGGAGTTTATCAAGGAAGCCTGACTAAAACAGCAGAGAAGTCAAGATATACTATTCATGGAGGTAAACTATACTACAAGAATAAATTAGTTTTAAAAGAATTACATGACTCCCCTTTGGGAGGACATTCAGGATTTTTTAGAACTTTCAAGGGGTGGCTAGTGTAGTGTATTGGCAAGGAATGAAGAAAACTATAAGGGGTTATGTAGCTGAATGTGAAATCTGTCAGAGGAATAAGTCCAGCACATTAGTACCTGCTGGGTTGTTACAACCTTTGCCTATTCCAACTAGGATATGGACTGATATATCCATGGATTTTATTGGAGGATTGCCAAAAGCTCAAGGAAAGGATACTATATTGGTGGTAGTTGATAGGTTGACTAAGTATGCTCATTTTTTTGCATTAAGTCATCCTTACACAGCTAAGGAAGTGGCTGAGTTATTTATTAAAGAGGTGGTGAAGTTGCATGGTTTCCCAGCTTCAATAGTATCTGATAGAGACAGACTCTTCATGAGTCTCTTTTGGAGGGAATTGTTTAGAAGAGCAGAGACCCAGTTGAAGATGAGCACAGTCTATCACTCTCAAACAGATGGACAGATAGAAGTAGCTAATAGGTGCTTAGAAGCTTATTTGAGATGTTTAACTGGGACTAAACCAAAGTAGTGGCCAAAACCACTTGGCTTGGGCTGAATTTTGGTTTAATACCAACTTCAATATCTCTACCAAAATGTCTCCTTTTAAAGCTTTGTTTGGGCAGGAACCTCCAACATTAATTAAAGGAGCTGACATTCCTTCCAAATTATAAGAGGTAAATCAGTTGAGTAGGGACAGAGATGAATTGTTGAGGGACTTGAGGGGCAATTTGCTCAAGTCTCAGGATCAGATGAGGCATTATGCAAATAAGCATAGAAGGGAGCTGGAGCTTCAGGAAGGAGACTGGGTCTTTTTGAAACTACAACCTTATAGAATGAAGTCTCTTGCAAGGAAGCCAAAAGAAAAACTAAGTCCACGGTTTTATGGACCGTATAGGGTGATTCAGCGAATTGGAGAGGTCGCTTATAAGTTGGAATTACCGGAAGGGAGTAAGATACATCCGATGTTTCATATATCACTATTAAAGAAATCATTGAAGCCTACTTGTTCTCCTCAACCTCTACCAACAACATTGAATGAGAATGTTGAATTGCAGGTCCAACCAGAGAAAGTCGTGCAGAGTAGAATTTCAGCAGATGGCAGTCAGGAAATACTCATCAAATGGCAAGATTTACCCCACCATGAAGATAGGTGGTAACTTGCTGATGAGATGCAGGTTGTTTTTCCTCAATTGGACCTTAGGGACAAGGTCCATCTGAAAGGGGGGATATTAATAGAGATAGAAGATGGGGGAAACGTATACTCTTGGAGGGTCCCTTTAGAAGCTGTCAGTAGTGGAGACAGTTAGGATAACTAACTGTTAACTAACTATTAGTTAAGGGTTGTTCATGGGAGATTATAAATAATCTATTGGGGGGTTTAAGATGGGGAATCTGTGAATTGTTGGAGGTGGTGATTCCTCAAATATCACCAGTGTACACTTACGAGTTGGAAGTTCTCACATAATAAGAATACACTTTCTTTCTTTTCTTGTTTTCTGGTCCAGTTCTTATCAATTCCTCTCAACTATATTTATCTTTTCTTTTGAAATTTTGGATTTTGTTATTCTTCCATCTATGCACTTTAACATTGCCTTCTAGATTTTGTTTAATTTGTCTATCAATTAACGTTTTAACTTGTTAGCTGTCATATATTAAGTTTTGGCTTTTGAGCATTTCACTTTTCTCTTACATTTACTTGCTGCTTGTTGCCTTTTCTTTTCATATTGGTATCTAAAATAAATAAAAATAGAAAAGATGTGTGTTGATCTCAAGGTCTTCCTCATGCATGGTTTAATTATCAATAAGAATGACACAAGGAACTGATTACTAATCCTCAAAAAAATTCTTTAACTTGAATGAGCTGGTAATATATACACAAAAAAGTCACAATTTTTACTTGGATTTGTTGGTGCTGGTATTTGAGACTAAACTATCATATATTAAATATGATGATTAGGGGAATAAGCACACAATATTATAGCTACCTGTTGAAGTCTGTGTATCTGGTACCTTTTGAAGTTTTTGTTTTGCCATAATAATGGGTGGATACTCAAACACATCATAAGGTATTTCATAATCAAGTCCTTTGATTATTACAGACATGTGATTAGTAATGTAGTAGGTTATGTCTCAACTACACTGTTTGATATTATATCTTAGAAGTTTCTGTTGGCTAGATAAAGGCATGTTCTTCTGCCGTACCTCTTTGATTATAAGTACAGTTTTTGAAGTTTCTGATTTGTATGCTTTGAAGAAAAAAACCGGAAACTTGCAGGGTTTTCTTTACACATATTTTACACAGTTGCTATTTGAATTTATAGAGAAATAAGTGGTAAAGTGGTAACAAATCATTTTTGTTTAAAACTTTTGTAATCTTATTGAGATTTTCTCATTACTATCTAAATCCTGAACATTTTTGGAGTGACAGTGTGTTACTCTGTGTTCTGGCATATGATTGTGGATTCTATTTTATTCATTGGAGGAAATAATATCCTGTATTTCATGCTCAAATTTCCTTAACTGTGTCTAGACATTGATGGAGCTTATTTTGGAGCTACATTTCCTCACCTTTTTCTGATGACTTATGGAAATCTGAAGCCACAGAAGCAACCACAGAACTATGTACCTAGAGTTTTTGGTTTCAAAGTTCACAAGTCCTGAATCTGGATGGAGTTCCAAGCTTTCATCAAAGTAGGAATCTGAGCATGCCTTGCTTAGGTGTATTTCTTTAAAATTCAGTGAATTTTCAGTTTCTGAAATCAGTACATTCTAGATCCACATGTTCTGTAAAATGTAAAGATATATGCAGGCAGCAACATCAAGGCCACAAGAGATTAATTTTGTTTTCTGCTTCAAATTCAGTGTGCTTTGTAAAGTTTTTCTGATAGATTTTATTGATAAGTATTGAATGCACTTTTCAATAATATAGCATTAAATTAAATTTTTGCAAGAAGTGGACACTGTCATTTTCTTATCAAATGTGTTCCTGCCTCTTGCCAATTTTCTTTTCAACTTTTTTTCTTTTATTTGTCTAAGAACTTTCTCTATTGATGGCTTGTTTCAAATGAAATGGTAAATTCCTACTACAATAACTTATATAACACTTCCTTTTCTGTCTATTTCTCTCCACAACACCACCACATCAATTTTATCTCACATTTCTCTTCCTACCTCTCTTATATGTAAAAACCGGCATAAAAATGAGGAAATTACAATGAATACTCCTGTGGTTTGGTTTAATTACATTGGACACTCATGCTTTTTTTTAACCCTATAAAAAATATTCTAATTGTTGGTTTTTCGTTTCACTAGTTATCCTTTGATGTTTTATTTTAGTTAATTGTGATGGTCACCCTCATGGTTTGCTTTTATTACATTCATCACTCTTTTCTTTTTCGGCATTACTTTTAACCTCATCTGTTAACTCTATGAAACTTCCGTTAATAAATTTAATAAAATAAAATAAAAAGACATTCATTTATGAAAGAAAAACAAAGGCAAAAGAAAATAATATTTAAATAGTGACATGAAGAATATTGTTGGCAACCATTTTAATACTCAATTACATGCAATTTTTTGGGTTTACTTAAATGAATTTTAAATCTTGATTCAACTTGT
This sequence comes from Glycine tomentella, assembly GCA_007407185.1. Lineage (NCBI taxonomy): Eukaryota > Viridiplantae > Streptophyta > Magnoliopsida > Fabales > Fabaceae > Glycine > Glycine tomentella. Next base: position 494,515 of record PYAF01004847.1, on the reverse strand, counting down.
TGAAATTCAATGTAAACCATTTTACACAAATGCACTTCTTGACAGCCATTTTAATGTGAAACAATTGTGAAGTTAAATGGAACGAATAAGGGTATTTTACGGAAAGAAAAATCATTAAAAATCATATGTTCCTCATGTCACAGTTTCAAACTAATGTTTCTCACTTCTAAAACATCAAAGAGTGATTTCCAAAAAAGAAAATCAAAGGGTGGTTACTGAAATGAAAAACCAACATAAGGTTTTTTTATAGGTTTTCAAAAAAGTCGAGGTGCCCATGTAGTTAAAGCAAATCACAGGGGTGATCATTGTAATTTACTCTAAAAGTAATGCCAAAAAAGAGAAGGTGATGAGTGTAATAAAAATAAACCACAAGGGTGATCATGGTAATTAACTCAAAAAAAAACATCAAAGGATGATTAATGAAATAAAAAATCAACAATTAAGATGTTTTTTGTAAGGTTAAAAAAAACAAAAGTATCAATGTAATAAAAACAAACCAAAGAGATGATCATTATAATTTCCTCTAAAAATATTGAATGAATAGAATTTCTGATTTCAAATTATTTTCCTCCAATTACTAAAAAACCTACTGATTTTTGTAATTATTTTATTAAGTTTATTACTTAATAATTGTATAGTTGGACTTACCTGAATGTATTTGTGCTTCTAAATTTGTTTTAATCAATTATAAGTGATTCAATTTCAAGTTCATCTATCCAAATCCCAAATATTATAGACATTATTGGTGATTGTCTATGAAGTTCTGATACTTCAAAAATGACCATATATATCATACTAGTATTTGATATTCATACATGCATTGTTACCGGACATGGTTGAAACCAGTCAGATCAACGTGTTGATATGAGAATCGACCACTAAATGGATTAGCCATGCAATAGATTTGGTATGACTTGATTTGACTAGGTTGGTTTATAGGTTGAACGAGTGATCCAACAACTTAATTGATTCGGTAGGTCACATAATTATTTTATTTATTTTTTATTATTTTTACAACTGAACAACATCACTCATACGAAAAACTTCAATTTTTATCTTACATTTGTGTTATTTATAAATTTTCTTACTTTTTTACCAAACACAATCTCATCTTGGAATTTGAAATGATAAAGTTGTGTCACTTTCAATTTGACTTCTTTTCCTTGACTTATATTGTTACCTAAGAATAAACTGTATTTACCCTATCTCATCCAGTACACTTACTAATTTGAAAATGATTATTCTTTATCAGAGCAATAATGGAATGAATGGAAAAGTTGTATTGTCTAAACAAAATAGGTTTTGTAAAAATTTGTTCACTTTATTGAATTTGCTTTTATATTTATGACTCATATATATAAGATACATGGCCTAATGCACTAAATACATTAGATTATAACTATCGTTGTACCAAAGTTTCAATTTTTTGTTAGAAATATTAATGTTTTGTTAACTTTTAAATTTTAAAAAATGACCAAAATGATACATTTCAAAAACATAAAGGATCAGAATGAAACTTTTAAAACTTAATGTATTAAAACAAAATAACTGCTAAACATAATGGACCAAAAGTGACATTAAACCTTTTAAAGTAATTAACTTAACATAGTGGCGGCTAAAAGCTATCACTATCTTTACTTTATTTCAAAAAAATCATTACTCTTCCAACTTCTTCTAGATCTGAAAAGGTAAAAAAGCAGTACCACACAGATTAAACAACGTCAACACATAGTCTTGTTGTAATCACCAAAAAATCTTATATTCCTCCCTAGAAGACCTAACAGATTTCATACAACTATGCTATTGGAAACAAAAGCAAGGGAACTCAGAGCAAAAGTTGTCTTCGATGAAAAAGAAAAACATGACCCTAACTCGCCAATTAATTTAGATCTGAACAAGAAAGTCAGAATGTGGCTCTTTGTGAGGTCTATGAGCAAGACCTCTATTGTCACGCACGGTTGGATCGAACAAGTAGAGGATTTCTCATTCAATATTTATGTCTTCCTCACCCGTGGTAGAACTCAACGAATCAAGGTCGTCTAGCTCGATCATTGGCCCTCTTTGGGGGGCAATCACATGCGATTCCAGGGAGGGTTTTCCTCGACGTACTTCATTACGCGCACAAAGACCCAAATTTGTGATGCACTTCACAAACCTAGATTTGTGACGCACTTCACCACACACACCAACCTAGATCTTATTCATCAAAAAGATAAAAAAAAAAAAAAAATAGAACACCACACAACACACACACACACACAAAACGCAACACACACATGTCATTTTGGGAGAGGAGGGGTTGTGCTGCAGCGACAAGATCTAGATGCAAATTTGAGTTCGATGGATAGGATGCTATAGTGGAGGATAGCGTGTGAGGTGACCGTGGTGGTGAAGATGAGCAACATGAAGAGGGGATGAACAGTTTGTTTCATTGGAAGATCCCCGACCTATCAAACCTCATCCACAACCGGCGTTGTTAGTTCGCCTTCATCAATGTACTGTTGTTGGCGGCAACAATGAGACAATAGTTGTCATTAGGCGAGGCAGCGTTTCGGTCGCATAAGGAGGTTGCGGCGAAGACGAAAGCAAGTATAAAAGCGATACATTTTCAAAATATAAAGGATTAAAATGAAACTTTTCAAAACTTAATATTACAAAATAAAACAAATGTGAAACATAATGAAGTAAAAGTGAAATTAAGTCATTTTAAAATTAAAAGTTAATATAACAGTGAAGTTTTTAACAAAAAATTGAAAAAAAGATTAAAACGATATATTTTAAAAACATAAAGGACCCTAATAAAACTTAATGTATCATAATGAAACAATTATAAAATATAATAAATCAAAAATAATATTAAACCTTTTTTTTTTTTGTATTTTTTCCTTTCCTCTTCTTCCTACACCGCACCAGCTATAGATTAAGATCTTGAAAACACATTATTTTCCTTTTTCTTCTTCGGGAAATTAAAGTCAACGCAACTTATATGAAGTTATTTTAATTGGATAGTAGTATAAAATTTAACATAAATGAAGGTAGTTTATTATAGTTATTGTTCAGGTTCAAATTTGATTGTTTTATAGTATAAAATAAATTATATTGAAAAAAAAATATTCATTTTGTGTGTTCAAGATTCTCTATAAATATTTATCATTATTTTCAAATGAAATTACTCATATCAATATCATAATTTAAAAAAATAGTCATAAGACGCTAAATTTTATCTGGTTCCAAATGGAGTCTTGTTTTTTTTGTGGACAAAAGATAAAATGAAATTTCCTTGTTGTAATTCGTTGTCTATTTTGTTACTTCAAGATAGATGTATAATTCAATACTAAATAAGTTCGTCAAATTTATGAAAAGGACTCAGCTCAAAGATTGCAGCTTATTTTAAATCAGATTAAATAGACAATTTCAAATTGATTTAATCAATAAATCACAAAACAGCTGGAAAAATTAACTAAAGCTGTTTTATGCCAGATAAATAAAAGCTGTCAACGTTCAAATAACGTACAGAATGAAAAGCGATTTTTTCCGCAAGCTAAACTATCAAACTACAAGATTCCATTATTACTTTGTTCCTTTTCCTTATTTTGTTGATTTGAGAACAAGCTAGTAAGGACATTGACATTGAAAGTTGTAGTAGGCTTTGTGTGCTATTAAGGGATAAGGAGACATGGAATATAGATAAAACGGATAAGGACAACGGTTTGGGTATAATTATAATATAAGGCCATGAGTAGGATTGGCAGACATGGATAAGAACAAAGTAAGACCACTGAACCCAACCATATATGGTGCACAGTCATGCACATGTGGATCGAGGCTTCAACACTTATTGAACTCTTATCACCTCTAATATTATTATATAATTTGAATGTCGTTTGATTTTTAATCCTCCCGATTATGTTGTTCTTATGTTATCTTCATGATTCTTAAGTTAGTATTGTTAAATCTCTCTGATAATGATGTGGCACTACTTTTGTCCATATCGTAGTTTAATGTTTTGTTTATATGGAATAAATAATAACATGGCAACATCACTAAAAAGAAAAAGGTACCGTGTTATCGTCAAATAACTTGATTCTATCGTTATTTTAAAATATTTTTGGTTTATAATTTAACATTTTTTTATTTTTGTTCTTATAATTTTTTATGTTTTACTTAGCATAATTGTTTTATTTTTTGTCGTTAAAATATTTTAGATAATATGTTTTTTATTATTTAAAACATTTTTTTATTGTTCAAAGTATTTTCTAAAATATTTTATAAACGATAAACAAAACAAAAATATTTTATAAGAATGAAAACCAAAAAAAAAAATTACAACAATAAAAATGAAAAAACATTAAACTAGATCAAAAACATATTTAAGATTATAAAAATAACATTGTAATTTATACTTGCAGAACAAACTAAAAAGCAAAATCAAATCAACAGTATGAGAAAAATATTTAAATAGGCAATTACTTTTTGAATAATAAAATCCAAAGCTTATATTCTTTCTTTTTTTGTTCGTATTTGCTTTTTTATTATTATATTATTATTAGTATGAAATATTTATGAATTTTAGTCAACAAAATTAATTGGTTATCTTTAAAAGTATTTTTCTTTTTCAATCACAATTTTTTTTATCCATGAAATTTGAACTAAAGTCTTATTTAAGATAATTAAACTCAATATTATTAAGTCGAACGAATTATTGGATGTATCACTTGTATGTATTAACTTGGTATCATTTCAAATATAGGTAAATCTATAAGTTATGAAATTAACATTTACCAAAACAAAACAAAACAAAATCCAATTGAAGGCATTCCACTTCTTACGCTTGAGAGTGTGAAAAGGACAAAGCAGAGTGGTGTTTACGTAAATTTAGGTGAAGCATGTGATTGATTGTTCCCACTTCTCAGGTTCAAAGTTTCTTTCCAATTGAGGATTAGCAAATAATAAAGAGCCGAAACGAATTCAACGTGTCAGCGAAACTGTGCGCCACGTGGACACAGTTCCTAAAACGGTTAACGTTAGCTACTACAGTTGCCGTTATGAAAGGGTAGCTGATCTCATTGATTGCGCATTTGTTCAGAAGAGGCGACGCGACCGACCACATCTTTGAGGTTATGCTCTTTACATGTTTGCCCTAATTTTACGGATTAACCTAAAATTAAGACATCAAGATGCGTTATTGCAAGTTGCAATCTAGAATTGTAGTATTACAAGGGGACGTTTGTTATTGTATTCATTTTAAAAAATAAACATTTTTGGGAAATGATATTTTTTAGGAATATTTTTTAAACAATTTTTCATAAACAAACTTCATACGAAGGTAAAAATGATATTTTTTTGAATTTAATTTTTTTTATCAGAATAAAATTATCATATTATCCAGGTGTGTTTATTTTCGTAATCCAACTTATTATTATGACACCCCCTCTCATTGGACCCCAAAAACAGACATTCCCCACCTCTCTTTTCTCTCATCTCATTCCAACAGCAAATAAAGTCATAATAGTATGTATTACCCACCCGCCGCGGACTGAAGAAAAACAAAACCAGATACAATCACACAATAATCATACCAGAAACACTCTTCATAGTTCATACATTACATTGTTATTCTCACACCAAAACCACGCCAACAAATTCAAAAGCTGTGTCACTTTCCTTGGTGTGTTTATGTTAATGCATCACCACCCCATGCCAGAACTTCACATCGGAAAAGATAACCCCCACCTCTCTTCCGATGACGCCACCACTTCAACTCCACAAACCCATTTCTCTATTCAGGTTTCACCTTCCTCGCCCCATCCACCGCCACCAAACTCACCAAACACACCGTTCCACCACGAACGCTTCTCCAACAAGAGAATAATACCCGTCTTGACTTTCCCTCTGTTCCAAACACCCTTTGGCGCAAAGTTTCCAACTTCGAAGCTTCTCCCGCGTTTCCGCTTCCTCCTCCTCCTCCCCCTTCCTTCCCTCTACCTCCTCTTCTCAAACCCTAGCCCCTTGGATTTCTTCTCAGTAATCGCTTTCTCAGCAGCACTGTTCGTTTCCCTCAATTTGGCACTGTCTTTCTTCACTCGATTTTTCCCCACCAAATTCTCATCATCATCCTCTTCTCCTCACCCTGTTGTATGGTCTATTGGGTCGAACCCTAAGCAAGTAAAGAACACAAATTGGGGGTGTTGGGTCCAAGTTTACAGCAATGGGGATGTTTATGAGGGTGAATTTCAAAAAGGGAAGTGTTGGGGTAGTGGGGTTTATCACTATCACATGCATGGGAGGTATGAGGGACAATGGGTTGATGGAAAGTATGATGGGTATGGTGTTGAGACATGGGCTAGAGGGAGCAGGTATAGAGGGCAATATAGAGAAGGTTTGAGGCATGGAATGGGTATATATAAGTTTTACTGTGGGGATGTGTATGGTGGTGAGTGGTCTAATGGACAGTGTCATGGGTTTGGAGTCCACACTTGCATTGATGGCAGCCGCTATGTTGGGGAGTTCAAATGGGGTGGCAAACATGGACTCGGACAGTACCATTTCAGGTTTTTTTTTTTCTTTTTTTTTTTCAATTTGCAATTTGTCTGTGCAGATGCTTTAGTTATTCTGATGTTGGAAAAATTTTGTTTGTTTACTATAGTCCTTAATTATTATTTTTATGGACAAATGTTAGTTCATTAGTTTTGGAAAGGTCAGTTGGAGGGGATTCGAACCCGTCACCTCTCCCTTCACCCTATCCCAACCATTGGGCTAACATTATATCTCCCCTTTAGTCCTTCATGTTCTAGAGAAAGACTAAGAACTAAGACGTAAACAATGTTTTGCAAGGGAGTTTAATTTATATGCGCTGGTGGTATAAAAAGTTTTTACATTGGTAACCAATTAAAAATCATAGCTGGTATGACTTATACAGTAGTTATTGTAAAGGTCGATTAACTTACCAGATATGAAAGTTTGTGATTGAATCAACATCAACAGCAACAGCACCTTTAACCCAAGTTAATTGGGATCGGTGGTAAATGAACCCAATGATAAATCGGAAATGAGACAGAAAGGGAAAGGGAAAGGGAGAGGGAAAGAAAAAAGTGAAAATAAGACAAAAGAGAAAAAAAAGGGTGAAAGGAAGAAGGGAGAAAAGAAGGGGAAAGGAACTAAAACAAGGGAATAATTATTATTTTTACACTGTCACCATATACACTATTTATTCTGTGAAAAGTAAGTGGCTGAAATGAAGGTTTTGTAAGATTATAGAGGAAAATAACTGATGCATACAATCTCAAGTATTAGAGTGGGGGTTTAGTCTTATAGAGATTTTACATAATCTTTTTAGGTTTGATATTCTCATAGTTCAATGCAATGGGACTCTGATTTTCTCGTTGAGACTTGTTGAGCATTTCCGAAATTATGGTTGATTGGGGAACTTTTAAGTTTTGTCTACATCTGGTTCATGACTTTTTTTATTTTATTTTTAAGAAAGCATTGGTGTTTCTGTGGAAAAAGTTTAGAAATATGTTCCTCTGACCTGTAGAAGTTTGTGCCAGAGCATTATTGGATCCAATATGTCAATGCTTCAATTATGACTTCATTAATTTACCCATGTCAGGTCTGTTGATATTCATGTATGCCTTTCATTATGATTCTAGACCCTTTTTTATATAAAGTTTTGGTTGCAAATATGACCATTCAAATTGTCAACAACCTGTGCTAGAAACACAAGTTTCATTTGTTAGTTGTTACATTCGTACTCTCATTTTAAAATTTTAGGGGGATATTGATTTGGATTTACTATATGCTTCATTTTAGCCAAACAAAAAATGCCAACACTTTGCTGCACAAACTCACCAAGATTTTATTTCTGCCGTCTTTGCTTTTATTCTGGTGTTCAATCGGTTGTTTGTAATATTTACTGTCAGAAGCCAAAGGGGTTAGTCTAGTTTCTTACTAACCACAAGGCAAAAATTTAATCGAATGTTCTGTAAATTTTTCAACTCATTTTGATCAAAGCTCAGTCTGTTTGTAAGCATGTTAGTAAATCAAAGCTTTTCATGCCACATGTCTTTTAAAGAATTACGAAGTTATTGATGATCTTCCTGAAGATGATAAACTTGCTTCTGTTCCTGGTAATATCAAGTATATAATGTCTCAACCGATTTTACCTGTAATATACATATCCAGCTAAGACACTCAAAAAGTCATTGGAATTGGAATATTGAATCTGTTACTCTGTAGCAGTGTAAATGCACTTGAAGTATTTCTAAGTTACTATATCAGTATACAAACAATATAACTTTCTGATTCTGTCTATCTTCTTCAACCTTGCATCATTAATAGCTGGAACTAGGTATTGAATTTGATCCACATTTCCAAAACTGTATAATTTCCATATTTTTTAACCATTTGCCATTTTTTAACATGAACCAAAGAACATTCTCATTGGAAGGTGGTACAAGACTGTTATTACTTATTGTCATTATTGCTGTGGTGTTTTGAGATCTCTCTATATATTGACTGCATTACAAAAGAACAATTGTGACGGGAAGGTTTGATTTTATAACAAATATGAAAAGTATCTCTTTTGAGTGGGTCTTTACACTTATTTTATGTATCCTGCAGAAATGGGGACATATATGCTGGTGAATATTTTGCAGACAAGATGCATGGTTTTGGAGTGTATCAATTTCAGAATGGTCATCGGTATGAGGGGGCATGGCATGAAGGAAGAAGACAAGGACTGGGAATGTACACTTTCAGAAACGGGGAAACACAATGTGGTCATTGGCAGAATGGGTTTCTTGATGATCCTAAAAGACATAATAGTCCTACTGGGTCTCCATGTGCTGTGGACCATGCCAAGGTTTTCAATGCAGTACAGGTAATAGTACATTTTGCACTTGAGATGGATTAATGTGTGTATATAACAGATAGATTGTAAAAGAAAGGGATGAGGGTAGTTATTCTTTATTCTTTATATTGGGAACAAAAGGGAGTTAAAAACAATTATATAATTACTAGAAAAAGGCAATCATCGAATTGCTTTTGTATTTTTCATATAATAAAATGCTTTTTATTTTTGGCTCTATACTATGTACCCAGAGACACATTAGAAAATCCGTTTAACTATATGTTGTTTTGCTGCTTCTTATAGTTGCTCTCCTTGTTTCTTCCTGGTTGTTATTATGAAGGACCTTTAAATAACAAAATCATGAATAAACCTGAACCTTCCCGAATTTTATCATTCTTGGCTTTCTGCATAAGCTACTTGGGTCTTATGGTGGACCTTAAATCATCTTGATTTCATAAGCACTAGACTCTGCGATAATAAATATGAGAAATGTTTATACTTGATACTTCTCTCATTCTGAGCAGGACGCACATTCTGCTGCTGAGAAAGCTTACAATATGGCAAAGGTGGATGAAGGGGTGAATAAAGTAGTGGCTGCAGCTAATAAAGCAGCAAACACAGCCAGAGTTGCAGCTGTAAAGGCTGTGCAAAATAGGATGCACCATAATAATAGTAATAATAAATGATAATAACCCATTTCCTTAGTGTCGTCCTCCATCATAAGTTTGCATACACAGATATGCGAAAGCAAAGGAAGGAGAATCACAAAGATGTGCAAAAAATGATATCTTCTCTGAAGTTTGATCGCTAAGTATGTACATTTTCTTCTCCTCTCCACTTGATTGGTGTTTCCATTTCTTGTATCTTTGTATAGGTACGAGGTGCCTGCTTGGAACCACTTTCTGTCATTGAACTCAATGGCAGATTGTGGAGCAAGTATGTTCCTAACTTTTGGATGCTTTTATGTGTATAAGTAAGAAGAGCAAGAATAGTAGAGTATAAAGTTACACCGTGTAAGGCAAAAAGTGCCACAAAGATGGCTAAAGTATAGCGTAGGATTTACATGTTGGCTTCTTGGCTCTTGCAAAGCCATAAACGTGTTAGTATACCTATCCATCTGGGTGCATTTATAAAGTTGCCCACCAGCTAGTGCTGTATGTGTTGTTTGGTGAAGAGTTAAAGATTTGGAAAGCTCAATTTCGTTATCATTTGTACGATCAGACTTACTTATCAAACAACGATGTAAAGTTTTATATCTTAAAATAGTAAAAATATGATTGAAGGTGGAGCTCTATTATTACTTGAAAGAATTGTGTCTTGTAGAATGGAGGTGACAGGCTGGTTCATACCAATCACCAGGCTAATATGTATTTGTTGAGTGCAATGTTATAGAGAAAAATGCTATAAATACTTTTTAAAATTCTGTGTGATTTCATCGGTTAAAATTAATTAAGGGTTTCCTTTAGAAGTTAGCAACTGACATGTCAAAATTTTGTGCAATTTCATTAGACAAAATGAAAAATTTTTTATCTCTAAGAATTAAATATAATACCAAGGAGATTTATAATATTTATACAAATGTTCAATCAATTAAGTTAGCCCTCTTGATTTAAACAAAATGAGATAATGAAATGAATTGTTCTTCAGGACCCATTTTGCTTCAAATATGATATCTCCATATTTTAATTGATTGAATCTCTTTATGATTTTTTTAAATCATTAAGTGCAAGATTTGTCCAAAAATTTGTTTTTTTTTTACTCGTGACATTGGTGATTAGTGTGAAGTATCTGATAGTAAGATTTTTTTTTCAATCATATTTTTTTTTATTTACTATGTTCGAACGTGAGATCTTAATTACGAAAACTGATATGAATGACTTATTGTTTTATGTCTTATACAAAGAATGCAAAAAAGATTAATATGACTCAATTCATTGTTAAAAAAAACTATAATTAAAAGAAAACTATGTGTTTCGATTCTTCCGAACAAGAGAGGTTTGATGCTTTTGAATTCATTGTATTAATTCCACTTCCTAAATAAAAAATAAATAAAGTTAGATGATGAAAGTAAAACTTGCTTATTTATATTAGGTGGACGAAAACAAACAGAAAAAGAGGGAAACAATTTACTGCCTTGGGAAGATAACACCTAAGGAGTCAGCTAACACCATACTGTGTTTCTCTAAAATTGAAACTAGAATGTATCTTAAATTATAAACTGTTGAGACTATATAAAAGAAAAATTTATTTAAAAAAATAATGTTATTTTTTAATCACCATATCTAGAATTTTGTTAATTGAGATTATAATCATTTATTATAATTTATAACTAAATGAGAGTCTAAAAACACTTTACATTATCAATATATTATATTCCCTTTCTAAAACCAACTGAATGATTCTCCTAAAAAAATAACTGAATGATAATTTTTTTCTGCTTAAAAAAAAATAAAAAATCATTAACATATGTAAGGTTAAAAAAACGTACCATTACACATTAACACTGTCTTCTTAAGATGGCTCATCGCATTCCTTGTACGTCTTTATTAAAAAAATATTTTAACATCATATTAACAAATGGTTTAATTAATGTAATCAATTTAACTTTCAAATAATAATCGAATCAGACAATCACTTTGTTTGTGTTACCATTTGCATCCCACAAACATATGTCGGCAAAAGTATGCATTTCCTTACTTATGCGTTGAAACTTGAAACTATTACAGTAGATGCTCAAACAAAAGATTTAAAAGTAGTTCATTTTGCAAACAAAAATAACTTATCATTTAACTCTCACCTTTAATGAGATTTTCTAAACAAATAACAATTTTTTTAACAAAAGCGAAAATAAGTAATATCAAGTTCTTATTAATAATCACACCGATAAATATTTTTTAAAAAATATATTATGCGTTCATTGTATAAAGAAATTTTATATTATTATTTAATCACAAATTAATATGATAATAAATTTATAATAATTATTTTAAAATTTATACTATAATAATAATTTTTGATTAATTAATTGCTTTTTTTTACATTAGATTGTAATTTTACTTGACTTAAAAAAAAAAAGCCAATGATAATCTTTGCTGTTGAAGGAGGACTTAAATTAGGATTTGTTTGAAAGAAGTGAAAGTTGAAGGAAAGAAAATTAAGTAAAAAATTCAAATAAAATATTTTTTATTTGATGGAAGAAAAATGAAAGAATTTTTTTTTCAAGAAATAAAAATAATAAAAAATCTTATTTTATTTTTCTCTAATTTAAATTTTAAAATTTAATTTTCTCTCTTAGCTTCTTCCTTCTCTACAAAACATAATTTTAAATCTTAAAGGCTCACAAATAATTAATAATGATATTTAGCTTACCTTGCATTAATGTGTGATTAAAAATCAAAAAAAGGGGTTTGCTTAGTTTAAAGTTGGCACCTGGCAGCAAGTAGTAGTAACAATTTAGGATTGTGGTGTGTTGTTGTTGTAGATATCGGTGGGTGAATCCAAAACCCTAGCCCTCACTCTCACCACCATTTTTTCAATTCTTGAGCTATGTTTCAAGAGAGTTAGTTAGGGATAATAGGGCAGGGAAGAATAAGAGGGATGTACAAAGAACGAGAGCGAGGTGGTGTTTCCGTTTCCTCTGTTTCCGCCTCCAAATCGGAGGATCGGAAGCGAATCAACGACGTTCTCGATAAGCACTTGGAACGATCCTCTCCTTCCACTTCTCGCCCCATCAACACCGCCTCCAAGAATTCCAACCTCCAAGGTACTATCTTTTTTCCTTTTTTTATCGTTAAATGTTAGTTTGTTAGTTTTGTTTGAAATATCAGGTGTGGGGATTCGAACCCGCGACCTTTCCCACTCATTGGGCCAACCTTATATCTCAAAGGTATTATCTTTTCTTTTCTTTTCAGCCCCTTTCAAACAAACATAGGTAAATGGATATGCTTAAAGACATTGTTGTTGTTAATTAGTTTATAATATGCTTCAAAAGTTGGTGAATTTGCAATTGGGGAAACTGGGCCAACGTGATGATAATAATTTGGTGTGCATTGGGTGCAGTGGAGGAATCTGAGACGGAGAGTGAAGAGTCTGATGTTAGTGGCTCTGATGGGGATGACACCTCTTGGATCTCGTGGTTCTGTAATCTAAGAGGGAATGAGTTCTTTTGTGAGGTAGATGATGATTACATACAGGATGACTTTAACCTCTGTGGATTGAGCAGTCAAGTGCCCTACTTTGATTATGCCCTTGATTTGATTCTCGACGTTGAGTCATCCCATGGTGAGTTTGTTGTGTTTTTGTACTTTGTTGTGCGACATTGTTAGCATTGAAGATGATGAATTTGAATTGCTGTTATGTGATATCAAGGTTTTAAAGCATGGTCCGCATTTGTGGTTTTGGCCTCAATCTTAAGGTTTTTCGTTTTTGAGGTTTTTGTGACTGCAATTTCTGACAATGTCAAGAGTTGCACCAAAAGCGTGGCTGGGATTTCCATTTAAAACCTTGTTAAGTATTCAGTTTTTTTTTTTTTTTAAATGGCTACTTGGTTTGGTTGGAATGTGTAGGTGACATGTTCACGGAGGAACAGAATGAGTTGATTGAATCGGCGGCGGAAATGCTTTATGGTATGATTCATGCTCGATATGTGTTGACCAGCAAAGGAATGGCTGCCATGGTAAGTTTTATTGGTTGATTGATGCTCTTTTTGTTCTTTATCGTCCTGGGGATTGGCGTTGTTAGTGATGTCGTTGGAACTTTTGCAGCTTGACAAATACAAGAACTATGATTTTGGCAGATGCCCAAGAGTTTACTGCTCTGGACAGCCCTGCCTTCCAGTTGGCCAATCAGACATTCCTAGGTCAAGTACTGTGAAAATATACTGCCCTAGGTGTGAAGATCTTTACTATCCGCGTTCCAAGTATCAAGGCAGTATCCTTATATCTATTACTTTACCCTTTTTTTGTGGGGGATCTGAGCTGATGCAGCTACATGTCACTGTGTTTCTGAAAAAAAAAATATTATTCCCGTACCTCTCATTTCATTTTTGCTTGAGTTTCATTCTTGAGTCTGACTGTAGCAGTTTGTAAGGATTTATCTTTTTGGTTTATTTGGAAATTCACTTCTTACTTAAACCAGTTTGTGTTTGCTGTCTTGAAAGAAAAAAAAAATTGCATGTGGAGCATAACTATTTTCTGAATATGATTAAACATATATAAGAATTTCTGGAAACTCTACTATTTTCTTTTTCTGAAAGTATACTTGTATGTCTTGTTCATGTGGACTATACTATACCGGGTCCCTAATGGAAAGAGAAAGTAATATTCAGATAACGAGTAGTTTAAGTTTAGTTTTATGAGAAGTGGGCTCATGATCTAGACATTTTAGTAAGAGATATCTGATATCTGTTAGATGTTTGATGATATATGAAAATTATACTGTATTTTCTTCTTTGACAAATTATATCTGCAATTTTACTTCCTGCTGTTGTATGCTTCAAAGCGTAAGGATTGTTTCTGTAAACTTTGGTGGGCATACTTATGCTTAGAAAATGCTTGCAGGAAGTGAACAACTTTTTGGAATTGTAAAATTTTTGGAACAGCAGTTTTCTTTAATCTCTCAAAGTTAAGGAATTTTGATCATTCTTATTTTTCAGTTTATTTTTAAATTTCCTGACATTGCTTTGCTATTTGTTTGGCTTTTGCATTCTTCCTATAAAACTTTACTATTTTAAATGCTGATGAATATATGACTTTTGGTATTATTTATGTCACTCTGTTTGGGCTATATGTAATTGTGGTTTAAATTTTACTCCCAAACTTCCTTAAGTCTGTCTAGACATTGATGGAGCTTACTTTGGAACAACATTTCCACACCTCTTCTTGATGACTTATGGACAACTGAAGCCACAGAAACCAGCACAAGGCTATGTTCCGAGAGTTTTTGGGTTCAAAGTTCACAAGCCATAAAGCCGAAGTTGAAGCTTTCATGAAAGTAAAAATCTCCCCGTGTCTCGTTTAACTCTTCTTATGGTTCTCTTTGCAACAACCGGCGAATCATATGCTTTCCAAACCAGTACAATCTAGGCATCTGTTTTACTTGTTATAGGAGCTTGTTGTAAAGAAATATGCAGACATGTGAAGCAAGTGCTTAGTTTCAGCTTCAGATTCAATGAGCAAGTGCATAGGTACTTGATGGTACTTTTTAATGGCCTTTTACAAATTGTATTCTTGCAATTAACTTAATATTGTCTATGGTTATGTCTCTAATTACAAATACCCTGCTATTTTTATCTTGCTTTATTCCATTTCTCCCCATTTCTGTAGCCTTTGAATTTGTGGATTTGATGCCAATGAATTCATACTTCAATATTTCCAAGTTCACTTGCTTGGATGTTATACTCAGCTATCCAACATTATTGATTATATGGAATATGAATGCACAATATGACCTCAAGTCTGTCTGTCTTTTTCATGAATATATGATTGCTGACTTGTGAAACCTCTCACTATGCACTTGTTTGTGTGCATACATAATTACTTCCTAGATGCTGAAGATTTCTTTCCACAGCTGAAAAATGTGAGTTATTATCTATTCATCTGGTTTATGCATGATACAAAAACAGTTTTTAGGGCAGGGAGCACGGGATAAGCTATATAACCTTTCATCTCTAAATTCCATTTTGCTGAATCTCTCAATCAAGTTCTGTCAACTTTGCTACTCTGCAGACTGACATCGTGCCCCCATAGGTCCCTGCTTTGGCTGCTTTACCTGTTTGGTTCATGTTATTTCCTTCTCTGTTCGTAATAGTTCATGGTCAAATTGGCAGGCTGGGATAGAACTAATTTACTCTTTTATCGATTCAATATTGTTGTCCTAGCTAATGTCGTTGATGGTCAAATTGGTTGAACTGGCTATTGAGTTGGTTGTTTATGATAGCAGTTATGCATATTATTCAGAGTAGTCACCATGGAATTTAGTTCTTAAAAATTGCATGCTCCTACATTTAGATTCAATTCTATTTAGCAAACGTAAAATAAATTCAAGTGATTATAAATCTGTCTTAAATATGTTCTTCCCCTTTAAATTGGGTATTTTTGTTTTTAGTCCTTAAATTTAAGTTTGATTTTAGTCCTTTTTGCAGTAAAGAACCACCAAAAATCTGTCATAAGACTAAAAAGAATATTTTTCAAAATTGAAGAACTAAAAAGTCAAATTTAAATGTGAGGGATCAAAAGTAAAAGTAATCTAAATTTAAGGAATTAAAAATATATTTAAGTTTAAGCTTCAAAGTTTATTTTATTAAATGCAAATTGATTAAAAATTAAAAACAAGAAAATTACCTATCACCCAGGTTAGTTAAGTTGTGATTTGATATAATTGCCTGCATTTTATGCTTATGTAATAAGATAGTTGTTATATCCAGTTTTCTTCTTTGCTCATCCACTTCCCTTTTAAATTTTTTTTTCCAAATAATACACTCCCCTAATTACTTAGAAAAGAGGAATAGATGTCGCAATTGCCTATAATAATTCTGAGTGGACTTTTACAGCACCTTCTGTATTAGTATAATATTTAGAGCACCTCTTTTCCATCACTTTCTCATCAAAACAAAGGAGAAAATTGCCGCCCAAAATGCGATTATTCAATTCCTTTTCATTTCCCGCAAGTATGAGTTGGCTGCATACTTACAGGCATTAAATACATCTCATTTTTGCTATGATTTGGCTAGGTTAACTTGCTACCAAGTACCAACATTTTCAATTGATTTTTTCTTCAAAGTGGTCACGTATGCGTGATGAATTGATTTGCATCACTTCAATGTTTGTTTTGTGTAGAAGAGAGAAATATAGATGAAAAAATATAGTAAATAATTTGAAAATGAAGAAATGAAGTGATATATTTTGTTGTATGATTCAAGAGAAATAGGTAAGAAAAAGTATAAATAATATTATAAAGATATTAGGTATAACAGATAACATAAGGAAAAGAGAATTTAAAAGACACAAAATATCATTGTACCCTTATATGAGTAGGCCTCATTACGTTGAATGTCACCTCCTATTCAAAAGACAGAAATTTTAACCACTAAGTCCACAAATGTATGTTAATTCTCTTCATATTCAGTCCAACCAAACTCGGTCCAACAAAACTCATGAACCATATTTATTAATTAAGAAACTAAAGAAAAAAATATATATTATAAAAATCATAAAATACGTAAAAATATTAATATAATTTTTCACATAAAAATTATGCATCTTTCTCCTTTTTATTTCTTAACCTTTAAAACTGGTTAACATTTGTCTATTGAAAAGGGAATCCAATTACAATGCTGTTTTTGGCAATAAAAAAGGTATATACATTTAGTGTCAATTATGCCACAAATGCAAAATCAAAATGGCAACTCATCACTTCGGATTTTGGATGGGGATATATACGCCAAAATAAGCATTTTGACTCGATTTTTTTATCACGGTCAGTCATGGAGCTCCCACTAATCATTGAGCTCTCCGTCATCATGTGTTTGAATATTAGTCGATTTAAATAAAACTCACATCGTGCGTCAAACTTACCGTTCCCTTGCTTATACATTTAAATATTGAATAGTGCAAGACATACTCTTAAACTTCCCTAGCTTAACGTTTAAGCAATGGTAAGGGTATAGTGTATTAAACTCTCCATTAAACTTGTGGATTAACGGGGTTCCAATCACCCTAAGTCAGTGTCTGAAGGTACATGGTATGATATGGTACAAAATAGAAAAAATACCAAATTATATATGCCCAAGCAAAAGTTTATTTGGAAGATGAGACATTTCACCGTAGATATTTATTGCCAGGCAAAATCGTTGATGCAAACGAACAAAATCAGAGTGCTAAATATGACAAAGGGCCAGGAAGCACCAACAAATCAACAATTGTTATACCTGTCTAGTTGTTACTCATAAAAATCAGACTGGCAGCAACCGCACCGGATGACTTTAGTTTTTAATTTTGGGAATCTTATTCTTGACAAAATATTAAAGAACAAAGTGATTTATACTTAAAATTTCAAGAATTAAAATGAAATACTACTATTT
Source organism: Glycine tomentella (assembly GCA_007407185.1). NCBI lineage: Eukaryota > Viridiplantae > Streptophyta > Magnoliopsida > Fabales > Fabaceae > Glycine > Glycine tomentella. Next base: position 476,588 of record PYAF01004847.1, on the reverse strand, counting down.
TTTTAACATAGCAGAAAAACTTTCAAGTAGTTTGTTTCCCACCTATCTATTTAACTAAAAATTATTCAAAGTAAACTACCGCAATTAACTTCAACAGCTCGATTTTCACATTTTATCAAAATGAAAATGCCTAAAGACAACTAAACCAAAAACCATCCCCGCCAACAAAACCTAAAAGCTTCACGCATCCAATTCAAAATGTTATTCTTAATGCTACCTTCTAAATCAAAAACTATATCCATGATCAAAAGCTTAAAATTCAATTTTTAATGTTTTTACTTCGCTAGAATCGGGAACAAATGAATACACATCAAGAGCATAAGTAAGCCATGAGCTAAACATAGTCCTAGAAGATTTTAGGAAAAGCTTTTGCAACATAAGCTAAGATTTATCTTAACAAATATGAAGAGAAACAAATAGCCACCAGAATTGCAAACAATAAAATGAAACTATGAAGCAAAATCACCCTGACAGAGTTCCAAACAACTAAAATTATAAGAGTCATCTCAAAATTAAACTTAAGGAGTTTTTAATTTGAATACAACCAATGCAGTTCAGTGAACACAAACTAGGCACTTCATGCAAAGTCTAATAGTAATTGATGGCATCAACTAAAAAGCTTAACTCTCAGTTTGCTCCCTCAACCTCCTGATGGTGCTCCGTACAGTCACGGCACTTGCGGTACTGTCAAAACAATGAGAACAATGTCAGGTCTCTCGTTTGGAAAATAAAACATACAAGTAGAAAGAACAAAGATCATTACTTCAAAGTGTAAGCACCGCCAGCTTTCACTTTCCCACAGTCCTTGCATCCCCATATTCCCACAGCTTTCCTCTTCACAGCATACTGCCACACAGAAAAAAATTGATCATCAGAATATAAAAGATTAACTTGCTGTGTTGACTAACTTTCCACAAGTTTCACCTACCTTTCCACAAAATTCACAGAAAAACTTGCTGTGTTGACTAACTTCCATTTTCTTAATCTGCTTACGTAGACTGGCACCATAACGGGTACCTGATATAACAAATCAATCAAAATAGTTTCTAAGGAATTAATCAAATTAAACATATTCTTTTGTAAACAGCATTTTCATTTACCTATACATAACATACACGAGCGACTAAAAAGTGTTTTATCAAACCAAAACCAATTATCCCAATTTTAAAAACAATACATTAATCATCAATAATCATTCTTCTAAAAACACGAGAACATGTGCGACAGTAACAAACGGCATAACAGCTGAAAAACACATTACGAGATTTGGGTAAAATTGGAGTAACAAGACATACCGTATTTTCCAACAATGCCAGCCTTCTTTGTTCTCTTAGTCTGCAAAAACAAAACGGTGCAATGTCAACGTATAACAAAGCACACAAGAAACCTAATTTTGATTGCGGAAGTGAAAGAGAAGAGAAGAGAAAGTACCATGTTTTCTGGATCGAAGGCGGCGCTGCAGAGAGGTTGGGGCAGTGAACGAATGGAATGCAGCAGACACTAAAACCCTAATTCTGATTTCAGAAATTTATAGAAAACCACATTGGGTTTGGGTCGGGTACAGATCCATTTTATTCCTTCTTATTGAAGCCCGATATGAAGTTACTAGATTTTGTTCTATATAATAATTTTAAAATTTTATAATCGTAATATTCTTATTACTAATATTTTAATATTTATATATATACTTACAGTTATAATTTTATTAAGTGCAGTAAATATATTTGTTTGAAAATTAATAATTTTAAGACTTTTATTGTATTAGTGTTGAATAACATAATAGCTCAATCTTGTGTTGTATACAGAAAAAAACGCTGTATTATTTTTAAGAAATAATTCTATTTTTTAAAGTTCTAGGAAGTAAAAAAATATTATTTACTTAAATTGATATACGTACGAAATTAAATTTATTTTAAAATATGTTATAAAATACAGTATAAAAATATATGATTTTACTCTATATTTTTTATTTTATGATTTTTAATTTTTAATTATTTCTTGGTAAATTTTTTAAGTTAAATAATATATATGTAGCAAAAAAAAGAATCATTTTATAATTATCAAGACGTACAATATATGTATTGTAATAATTTGTAATTTAGTTTAATATAATGATTAAAGTTAGTGATGCACAGTAGACCACTTATAAGGTGATTCATGTTAGCCTTGACCTATAAATATTGTCTTAAGTGTCAAAAAATTTATAATTTTTTTTATCGAAGTTTGACTCATGCATATCATTGTTATAGTTAAGCCTTATTAATAAAAAAAATATTTGAAAAATTAATTACAATTATATATTATTATATATGCAATTATGTACCTCTAAAGTTAAAATGAGAAATATATTATTTTGAGGTCACCATTAAATTTCTATGATATTAGTATCATCTCCTCCCTCCCCACGGTAATCACCATGCCACTTGGCTAGTTGCTTTATTTTCACACCCGAGAACAAAGAAACAACCTAATTGAAAAGGAAAAAAACTCACCAACCTTTTCAACAACAAAAACAACACTTAAATACTTCATAGTCACTATAATTTGGGATCTGGCTTAAATGACACCTGTTTTTGTTGTCACAATGATTTAGCATATGAAGGACTTATATCGTCTCCACATTAAATTCTTTGCGTGGATGTTGACTGTAATTATCTATGTGTCTCAACAACCTCGACCCCTCCCTCTATTCTGCCACCGCTTGCCACCACTCTTCGAGATTCTACCATCTGCTGTAATGCCTAAGGCAACAACATTAAGCAACATTCACATGAGTTCTTCATGATGCCCTCGATGATGGTGGGGTGGTAGGGAATCGCAACAGCTATGACCTGCTTGCAAATCGTGGAGTTTCCTCTTTTGGGGGAAAGAGGAATGCTTCTTTGCTTAAGGGGTGTGGCATCGGCTTCACGTTAGGGTTTCAATGACTTGGTGGTGTGTGCCAAATAGAAAGTGAAAGAACAAGATAGAGAGACACAATGACGGCAAAACTATGACAGGGATAGAGGAGCCAACAATTGAGATTTGTTCAAGCAATTATATGGTGTGGAGGATTTAAATTTAACCTATGAAATGAAATTAATCTAACGGTTCAAAATTATGATCCATTCTGGACCATTTAAAATGTTGGTCCAGTAAAGTATTAGTCATACTTATATGTGGAAGTTAAGTGTGTAAAGTTTGAGAGTATACTGAAGTCCCCTTTATGACTTTATAACTTTCTTACTTGATTTATATTAGTGATTCTTATTAACGTTGTGTGAAAAGTGCCTCTAGGCTATTCAACAAAAAAAAAAAAGGTGCCTTTAGGGTGAATTTTATGATATTTTTTGTTGTTGACATTTTTAGTTTCAAATCCAATGTTGTACATCTATATGGATGATGATACAAGGTTGAAAGATTCTCAACCTTTGCTTATTGGATTTACTTATCTACTAGTAGTATTAGGTCAATTTTTTGACTCTGTTCATTTATATGGGCTTAAGTACTCTTAATGTGATTTAGAATCCACACATATCAAAAATTTTAAATTTTTCCACATGTTAAGACAAATTATTCTTTCTCAAAGGATTTTTTTGTATAAAATATGACTAATTTTGTCTCAAAATTAATTAAAATTAAGTGAATATAATATAATTGTATATGTTTATCATGTATACTTGTGATGTTAATGGTTAAATATGTCTTGTAAGTAATTATCAATGTCATGAAACTATTGAAATATTTAAAGTAATTAGTTTTGCCGTAAATGGAGAATTCAAGTAGCATATTCATAGTTTTCAAATTAGTATTAATAGGGGACTATGTTTCTCTAAATTTTTAAAATAATAAAAAATAAAAGTTAAATACAGTTAAAAAATGACAAAAAAAACTAATAGTATAAAAGTAATGTGAAGTTAATGGAAGTTAGAAGAAAAATTAAAAATTTAAGAAGTGATTTAAGAATAAAATTGTCCAATGAATGTGTACACCAAATGAGGTAATTCCCATTATTAATAGTTATATATATGATATATTAATATGTTGTTTTATGCATTATTAAGTTTATAATTTGAATTGATAACAATTGAGTTCGATGAATCCTTTAACCATAATCAAGGAAAACTTTCCAATAAACAAAAAAATAGGGCAAAAACATAATCTAATGTTACTTAAATCATCGAAGGCCAAAGTTATAAAAATAATCACTATACTCGTTTCTTGTTTGAACTTCCAATCATCCAAGAAGCATGTGAACGTAGTAGGTGAAACAACATCTTTACATGTGCACTCAAAAAAGTTACCCTTATTCAATTCTTAGAATCTACCTATAATGTTATTTTCATGATAAATCAACTAACTAAAAAGAGGAGAGAAATCAAGCAAGCAACATGAAGAAAACAACAAACATGGCAAATAACATATTTATGATGGTATTCTTCATATTGATGTTGATTTCATCAACCACTCCAACAGAAATTGATGCAAGGAATCAAGACCTCGTTGCAGCCACTAAGGAGATGCAAAAGGCAAATTACTTTACATTTGTAATGCTCATCAACATGTCTCCACTTGACACAATTGAGGGAAATGTGACATTCTTGATGCCCAATGATCGAATGTTGGCTAACATGGTTTTACAAGAAGGGTCCATTTCTAGCTTCTTACTTAGGCATTCAATCCCATCACCAATGCTCTTTGATGTCTTGGAACAATTCCCCACAGGAACAACCATTCCCACATCATTGCCAAATTGCATGCTAAGAGTCTCCAACAATGGTAGGAAGAATTATGTTCTAAACAATGTTAAAATTATAAGTCCAAACTTATGTGTAGCAAGATCCTCAATTCGATGCCATGGCATAGATGGCGTTTTGTCAGAAGTGTGTGCATCAATATGTAACTATAGTGTTCCTCTAATTTCATGTGTTAATAACACTGAACCTTCATGTAAGGCATCACCTCCTATTTCATTTTCTCTCCCTCCAGCTTCTCCTCCTAGTACTAGGGACAACCTCAATCCTCCTACATTGGCAGCTCCTCAGCCAACAACACTGAATGTTGGGCCACACAAATCAGGGTCTCCACATTGGTTTTCTTATGATGGATCATTGAATTTTGTAGCATGCTTGATGTTGTATATGACTAGGATCTACTTTTAATCCAAATAGATTGATGGCTTAAAGTTGTGCTAGTTGAATTTAGGGTGCAAAAGATTCGTTATTTTGTGGTCAAGGTCATATTAATCATGTGTGTACTTATTTTATCATGCGTTGAAAAGAATGAAATAATCCCTTTTATTATAATTGGTATAACGTGATGAAACTTTTTGTTCTTTACATTTAGAAATGTTTCTATACCAATGTGAGCATCCAGTAGGTAGCAATTTGCCATGTTCTATTCTTGGGTAGTAAGCGAATAACACCACCTAACTTATACTTATGTTATGTAATTTCAGCAATATTGCTTGTGTTTGTTAGCCATATAAAAGAACAAGAAGGTAAAAACGTGTGTTTGAATGATAGTTGAGATAATTAATTTTGAATAAAATTGATTTTGGTTAGAATCAATTTTGGAGTGATATAATTTATGTTTGGATAATTTTGGTTAGAATTGATTTTAAAGTAAAATTAGTATAAATTTTGTTTAGAATTAAGATCATGTGACAAACACATGTATTAAAACATTCCAATTAACATATTAAATAGAATATCCAATTGAATTATTTTACAAATGATTGATTGAGTTATTAATACTTAAATCAAATTAAAACATATGATTAATTGAATAATGTCATTTAACATTTTTTAAGGGAATAAATACGGGGTTGACACGTGACATTACCCTATAGAACAAAACTCTTCTTTTATAGATATATAAGCTATGTTCGATAACACATTTCAACTAATTTCTAGTTTCTTTTACTAGTTAAAAAAAATCATTTGGTTGTTTGGTAAGCACACTTTTTTAAGTAGCTTATAATATTTTTTGAAATGCTACTTGAAGTAACATTTTTTAAAACGCTAGTTTTTAGCTTCTAGCTTTCTATATTTTTCTTTCTTTTTTATCCTTAATATATTTATCAAATTTTTTGCTTACCCTTTTTAAATAAATCAGAGTTTTATTATTTTCCTTTTTTACTCATTCATATGTTTGTTGTCTCCTTTTTTCCTCCAATGTACAAACCTCCTCGTTTTGTTTCACAACATGCACACTAACCTTTTTCCTCATAGTAATGATATTTATAATTTTTTTACTCCTTATACAATGCTTTGATAGATTCTCTTTACAATATTTTAATTGTGAAATTTTCCAGTATGAATGAGTAAAAAAAGAAAAACAATAAAAAAGAACACACAAGGATTGGTTAAGTTTATGCTATGATAGGTTCTCTTTAGCATTCATCTTTTATTCTTCATTCTTTTTTTTTTTTGCAATTATTCAAACTTTCATAAATTAATTACAATTGTGTTTTAGGAAATTTTTATATTATGATTATACTATTTATTTTATTAATTTAGCATTATAAACCAAGACATCGATAATGATAAATGATAGGTTTAATTATTTTTTATATTATATTTTACATTTTTTATGTTACAATACCTATTTTAAATATTATACCACTTATAATATTTAATTTATTATTTCAACACTATATT
>PYAF01004847.1:423887-467138 GCA_007407185.1 Glycine tomentella | reverse complement strand
TTTAAAATAAAATTTGTATCTTTTTAAGATATTATTTCTTAGCAATAAAAATAATATTTATTTGACATATAACAATACTATAATTAAATGAAAATAAAAAAATATAAAAGTATAAATTTTTTGAAATTTTCTAAAATTTTCTAGAATCTCATATTGTTATCTGAGATCACAAAAAATAACTTAATTAAGTGAGTTTCTTAAGTTATTTTTTGTGATCATCTGTTATGGTAAAAAATTCATACACAATTTAACTGAAATGATATAAAAATTTAAATTTTTTATTTTGTATTTCACTTAGTTATGATTTATTTATGATAGTGTTTCATGTAAGATAAATATTATTTTTGATTGTTAAGAAATAATTTTTTGCATAAGATATAAATCTTATTTTTAAGGAATTCTTTATGACATATAGATTTATTCCAATAAAAAAATGGTAAAAATGATTTATTCATTTAAAAAATCTTTCGAAAAACTCCATTGAAGATGGTAGATGCTTTCATTTTTATTTTATAGAAAATATTCATTCCAAAATATAGCGCACTGGATTGCACACCCTTTCGAGTTTTTTGGTCGCAACAACAACAGCCAGCGTTATCAACATCCCTACCGCGCTATCTATAACAGCTTGCAATGTGACAGACCACGTTAACAAAACAATCACCCACCTAATAGCGGTTTAAATTAAACGTTTAAAATAAAAACAAAAAAAAAAAATATTAGAAAAAACAACTCACAAAGTTGCTGTAAAAAAATTAAAAAATCACGAATCACAGGAAGGGAGAGGAAGAAGAGAAAAAAAAAAAAAAAAAAGAGCAATGTTTTTGGTTTGTTCCTCGTAAAGTAACTGTTAAGGAAATCCTCAGCCCCCAAAAACCAAATGCCGCAGCAGCGCGCTGTTTGGTACCAACGCAAAATCTAACCCGCATTTTCTCTGTCATCCAAACAACCCCCTTCGCCTCAGATCTCTCGCCACGAGAACATGGATCAGTTGTCGGCGATCAGCGAGGACCTGGCCGAGATCGACGGACAAATCGCCGACAATTTCCGCGCCCTATCGTCAGAACCTTAACCTTCTTCTCATTCTCATTCTCATTCATATCGTGTTTTGATGATGTTCCGTTCCCACGTTGTTGTTTTCTTCTGATCGGTGTAATGATGTTGTTGTTGTTTTTGTTGGTTGCAGAAATGGATTTCAGAAGTTGGAGAAGATTAAGGATTCGAATAGACAGAGCAGGCAGTTGGAAGACCTCACGGAAAAATTGCGAGAATGTAAACGGTAATTTTCACCTGTCACACTCTACATTATATTTTAACGAAATTGTAAACGAGTTTCGATGTTGTTGTCATGATTCACGCATTTGCATTGCGTTTTCGTGTCACATTGATGCAAACTATGTGCAAGAGAGCCGACGATTGTTCATTTTGTTGGCTGCAAGGTTTTAAACATCGGTCACGGTCTCGTTGCCATGTTGTCGCGTTTGTTGATATCGTGACAAATGCAGCTGATGCGGTTCCAATTGCGGTCAAGGACAGTTGAAAAACCTTGATGTTGCAGCCCAAATCACAGTTGTGGACCGTTTGTTAAAATCTTGACGCTTGTTATCATTTTCAGATCTGTATTGAAAATTTGTAACCAGAAACTTGTGTATAGAGTGCCATTTTGATCTGTGTTTAAAACCCTGGTTATGCGATTTTCCTGAACATCATTTGGCATTGGGAGCGTACCTTGGATTTGAGGTTTTGCCGTTGCTGCTAACTCGAGTGTGTGTGTGGTTGGATCTAATTTTGCAGGCTTATTAAGGAGTTTGATAAAGAAGTCAAAACATTGGAAAGTAGCTTTGATAGAGAAACCAACAAAATGTTGAATGAAAAAAAGCAGTCAATGGTGAGATGTTTATAGTTTTTTCCTCCGTTGATATCTTAATTGCTGTTGCTTCATATTTTAAGGTTTATTGGTTTCCATATCAACCATACTGACCAGCATTTTCCATTTCTGTTGCAGATCAAAGAGCTAAACTCATATGTTGCTTTGAAAAAACAGTAAGTGAAAACATCATATTAGTTATCGATCTTAGCCTGTTTCTCAAGGTGGATTTTTCTTGCTGGTGTTATATACCTTCAGCTTCCTTAACATGTCATCAATCAAAATCATTATGTTCTTGCATGAGTGGGATGTGTTCCTTGATAGCATTGACCAATTACTGCACGTGATATATTGCAATGCAGGTATGCTACAAATATTGAGAATAAACGAATTGAACTCTTTGAGGGGCCCAATGAAGGTTATGCAGAAGAAAATGGCTTGCTAGCATCCTGTAAGCATACTGATTTCTTCATATCGGTTGTGCTAGTATTCAAATAAATGGAAGTCTTTAATTTTTTCTTTTTTACTTACTGGGACATTCTTGATAGAACAGCTGTAGTATATGATTTGTCAACCAATGCATATTTGTAGCTCTTATTCTAGGCTGAAAATGTTTTTTGTTCCTGTCTGGCCCTGCTTTGATCTTTTTCATTTTTTGATAAATGTTTTTTCCAAAGCTTTGGTAAAAAGCATAATTAGAAAGAAATTTGTCTAAAACATTTTTTGCTTGTACTTTTGCTTCCAAGGAGAAGCACTAATTTCTTGCTGCTCTTTTAATGGCATATTTTCTGCCTTTTCTGTCACAGAAAAGCACATCTATATTTTGGTCAACGGCCTAAAAGTGTTAAAAGCCTTTTGTATAAAGATAGTAAATAAAAAGCTGTTCTGGATTTCATAGCATGACCAAATAGAATTAAGTTTTTTACTAGTGTAGTTAATGTGGACCATTTATGACTAATTACAGCAATGACAAACGAACAGCTAATGGATCATGGGAATCGGATGATGAATGAGACAGATCAAGCCATTGAAAGGGGAAAGAAGGTTGGTTTATTTCTTGAGTATCACTTCTTTTAAAATATGCAGTGCACAACAAATTTGTTTGTATTTTGCTATTGTATTTTTCTAGTCCAAGGAAGTGAAGGAACCAAAGTGAAAATTGAAATGACTAGCCTCCACATGTTTCTTTATAAGTAGAAGATAGCTACGAAAATACAGGGATCCTAAGTCATTGTTACCCTCTTTCTTTTGTGTTCTTATTTTTCTTTTTGCTGTGGTCTTGTTTGTTTCCTATTGTTTATCTGACAATTGCTCGTTATTTTTCTTCCTACATGTTCTTCCTCAATTAAATTCACAAACTCATTCTGAATTTGTTGGGTGTGTCTTAAATTGACATTGTGCTCTTGAATCCTGCTTTTGTTCATTCCCATTTTCTTTATCATCCTCTCTGTTTGAATTCTTCTGGTTCTCCAGGGTATTCTAAAATCACAAAATCAATGAAATGAAAGAAGTAAAAAGTGTGTGGGAGGGGTGGGGGAGAAAGAATATTAATCCTTTTTTATGTTCGAAAGAAGCATAACTTTTTTGTTTTTAAGATGCTGTAAGGTTTTATATGACGCTGTATATTCTAAACTTAGACCAAGTGTAGCAATTAGCGAAGAAGTTATCCATGTACATTGTTAGATTTGACATGGAAAAGATGTGCATTTTATGTGTAACTAACTTATGGCCACAATTGAACTCTCTGTTCCCTGGCCTTTGGAAGTTGTGAAAGGGAAATGAAAAATTCTAGATGATTTTTAATTTGAAGATTCTGGACATTTAACATTTTCTCTGGTTAAAAAGGGAAGTTTGCTTACAGAAAGTTCATTGCTGTGTATCCCTTTGCATTAATAGGTAGTTCAAGACACAATAAATGTTGGTACAGATACTGCAGCAGCTCTTAAGGCTCAGGTATGAATCTTATGCCTAGTCCCACACCCCAGAATTAACTGAGAAAAAAAGCTTGAATTTGCCATGGGAACTAAGGGTACACTCTTCTATGTCTAGACGGAACAAATGAGCAGAGTTGTCAATGAGCTGGATTCAATCCATTTCTCTATAAAGAAAGCCTCTAAATTGGTCAAGGAAATCGGTAGGCAGGTTGATTTCTACAGAATCCACATCATTCCATTGCAATATAGTTACTATGTGAATTGTTCCTCTAACTTAAATGTGTTTTTGTAATAGGTTGCTACTGACAAGTGTATTATGGCGCTTCTTTTCCTTATCGTCATTGGAGTAATTGCAATCATTATTGTAAAGGTACGAGAAGTTTAATTTTTAATTTGTATGGTTCAATTCAGAACTCTTATCCTCTATTGTTGTTGTATTTCTATGTGAATTTATTGGTCTATGAGTGATTTTTTTTTTACTTATTGAATATGGTAGAAAATCGTTGACAATATGCATATTTATGCTGCTTATGGAGCATAATATATGTATTTATTGATTAACCATGAAAAACAAAATTTCCGTTTCCAAGTCTTCACTGGATACAGGTTTTGGTGGCCTTCTACAGATCTATAGCCTCTAGTTTATGCATTTTCAATGTCATGTACCAAGGTTAATTTTTTTGTTATTGATCCATGCAGCCATGTCACAATTATCATAAGAAATTACTCTCAAAATCTATTTGCAGCATGTTTGGAAAAGATTGTTTTCGCCACTACAGAGTACCAAAAAAGAAAACTTGTCCCAGTGCACTTTATTTGAAAGGAGTTTCGCACTTCATCCTCCTAAATGCTGGTGGCATTGTAAATTTTAAACAAACATATCCTTGGTTGAGTCGGGGCTTGTAACAGATGGTGAAAGAAAGTTCTAAATCGAATATAGTTATGAATGTAACAATTATAAATGCCATTTTTCTAGTGTAAAATGTTTCATTTTACAACATAATAGAACTAGGTTCTGGAAGCCACCTTTGCTATATATTGCCAAGCTGTTTATTTTTACTGATTAATTAAATCTTCCGACATTGCTCAGATTATTATGACTTACCGTGCTGGTTTTTCTTTCAAAATTGCAGCTTGTGCACCCAGAAAACAAGGACATTCGCGACATTCCAGGACTAGCTCCTCCAGTTCAGAACCGAAGACTGCTCTGGAGTCACAGTTGAAGAATTAAAATGAACATGGTGATGACTGATGAGCTTATGACAAATGCATTGGGGACCACTGGAGATTAAAATGAACATGTTTATGACTTCATTAAATTTGTTTTGATGGTGATGACATTGGCTGCAGCTGTTTGCTAGAAACAGAGTTGCCAATAATTGAGTTTGTTATTACATAATAGTAGAGGGGGTTGGTTGGCCTGAGGCATGATAGAACGTGGGTCTAAGCATGCACATTTGATTTTTTTTTTCCTTGAACTGAACCATTTTTACTACATAGGTTCCGTCTATCGAATCATAGGAAAAGCCAAGCACATGTGCCCTCCAGATTATTTGTTATATTGTTGTCAATCATGTAATATACGGTGTCTTTTACTGTATACCTTCAGTCCTTTAGTATCATGACTATTATCAATTTATAATATGAGCACTCATTTATTTTTGTTTTAAATTTTACAAATATTTTTATATTAATGTATTTACAAATATTTTTATATATCTGTCTCAGTTTCCTGTCCCACCAATCAGGAAGTGCCATTTCAATTAAAATGACACGTAGAATTTGTATTCTTTTCATCACGTTTCTTTAACACCGTCAACTCACGTTTCCATCCTGATCCATCACCCCATGATTGGCAACACGGGATTATTTTATTGTTGGGAGTGAGACAATATATGTAGTTGATTATTCTGAGTGATCTTTATAAACAAAATGTCAATATGGGTATGATTTAGAACAAATTATCGGCATAGTTAGTTTTGATTATTGACCGGTTAAAATTACTATTTTGACTTACAAATTTAAGGAATGGTGAATGAGCCTATGTGGTTGCAAAATTGTTATTTAAGGCTGTTCCTGTCTTCTAGTGGCTCATAGGACGACTTTTTGATAGGTATGACAATTTTTCACGTTGACTGAGGATCCTTCATCGTAGGGACTAGAGACTGTGGACTGTGGTCCATTTGGGGTCATGAGTTGGACAACTTTTTTCTTGGAGAGACGGTAATAAAAAATATTACCGTGTAAAGAGTGTTTATTCTTGTGCAACTACTCGTGATTGAGCTAGTTGTTGTTTCAAGCTGGCAATATATAAAGAGGAAGTGATATAATCTTACATTTTTGGTAGCTGTAATATTCTCGGAACCTAATAGGATTAGGATGGAAATTCTAGCCACATTCCATGGGTTTATCTGCAAAAATATTCACCAATAGGTAAGATTAATACCCATTCGTTGAAAATGGATCCAGAGCCATATTCATCTACAAATTTTAGTGAAGATGAGTGCAGATATAAGTACTTATTATAGTATCTAACTCCATACTCCCACCTATTATATATGCATAATAATTTGATTACAAAATATTATATATATTTATAACTATAATTTAATTAAATATTAATTTAATTACTAAAATATAGTATTGATAGAAAATTGTGTAGGCCGTAAATGGTTCTTTCCATTGAATTCCCTTTCCTTTCTTTTTGGTGACTGAAGTCCCTTTTTCTTTAGTCACCGAGTTTTCATACTAGATACCAAGCAGATCCTACAATCCATCGGGCATATGCCATCGTATTCTTAATCATAAATCTTTTTTGGTATGAAAACTTATCGGGAATAATGCCCTTATTCTTAATGTGATTGACTACATTTCTTTTTCACATGCTGTTTTTGAATAAAATGAATTAGATATGTTTTTGAATAAAAAAGATTTGGATGAATACAAATAAAAAAAGGAAAAAGTGAAAAGATTACTTTAACCACATTTCTAACGTAAGAAAAAGAAGCATTGGATGAATTGAGCTCACATATTTTATATCGTTCTCTTTATGGAGGATCAAAGGGGCAAGACACTATTATTTTGTATCTCTCACTCTTTACCTACTTCATAGCCCTTTAGCGCATGCCTGGTAACCCGTTGGTTACCTTTTAGACGTGAATTAGTCGAAGCAATAGTAACTTGCTTCTACGTATGCGTTTGATAATTCATCATGTCAAATTGGATCCATGTTCAAGAGAAGCTATCATTTGTCGCTCCAACATATTTTATTCCTTGTTCACGTGTTTTGAATGTTAAAGTGCGTATGAGACATGAAGGCAAACACATAACACGTTTTTTTCTTTCTTTCAAATTTTAACGCATAATTGAGTATTATCATGGATCTGTATATGAATGAAATGAAATAAATTATTTAATACGATACAATGAGATGATAAATTATAATAATTTTTTTCTAAATATTAGAAATACTTATACACATTCTGTTGAACATATTTCTTTATATATTTATTTTCTAATTCATATTCCAGTTATTAAATAGATTTATTTTAAAATATTTTACTAAAATAAAATAGATTTTTTTCATTTAGTTAAAAATAGCAATATTTAGTATTCAATTAGTTTTACATTTTTAAAATAAAAAAAGATAGGAAACAGCTCACCCTAACATATATTTCATGTACTGTAACTATATATCCAATTTTTAAAAAAATATTATCCTTTTCTATTTCTTAGTTTAAATAGAGTGTTTTTATTCCTTTATTTTTATTTTATTTGATTATTAAAATGCATATTTGAAATTAAACAAAAATATATATGTAACCAATAAATTGAATTGAATTAAAATATATAAAAAATTACCAACAATAGAACAAAATATTTAAATTTGAAATAATAGAACGAAAATTTTAAGATACAAAGAATATGACATAAATTTAGAGTTGTTGGCTTGATTGAGCCTATTCGATAGGGGCAATTTTTCTATGAATGATTTGTGCAACACATGGAACATCGCTTTGGTTAACCCAATTCTTGGATATCCATTTCGGTGTGGATATGAGAGGAAACAAGACAACCCTTAGAATTTATTTTCTTCTATGGGTCGGGGCAGATTATTGGCTCGTGACACAGTGATCAGTACGCTTCGTTGTGCAATTCTCCAAACAATCATATGTATACATTGGAAACACTTTCCAACGTATACACATGATGTATGCAGTTCCTGTACTCATGGTGAATATGCTTACAAGCAACAACAACATGAGAACAAGACATGTGCAATTTTTGAAATTTTCCACAGTCACATCACCTTTCATCTAGTATGACCGTGAAATTTTCAGTTGACCAAACCTCTCTCTCGAGTTTATTATCTCCTGGACCAAGAATCATGTGCCATATCGATCGAATTCAAGAAGAATGTGAGCATTTGCCTTTCTCTATGCATCTTCGATGACCTTGTTTAGTACTTGCATATAGACTTGGCGAAATGTAAGCATTGATGCGACTTCTCTCCCTTTCTTGTTGAACAATACATTATACCTTATATATGTTGATTTTACTAGCACACTTATTGACAAATTTCTTGAGTATCGAATTAATGGACTCAGCAAGATTGGTGGTCAGATGTCCCCATCGTCGGCCACCATCCCATGCGAGAGTCCACTTTTCTTGCGGGATCTCGCTGAGCCAATTAATTGTTCGATCAACATTTACTTCCTCCCTCAAAATGTTGTAGTAATGATTGAATACAGGCTCCGTCCTTGCATATGATGAGTAGTTATAAACATAAAATTTCAATATTATAAATAATACATCATGAAGTGATATTTAACATGAAGAGAAAAAGTTTGACATTCACCCATATTGATAATTAGTTTTTTTGATGTCATTGTTCTTGAACCCCTCATGTAATTTTGTGCAATGCGTTGAATGCAGAACACATACATAATTCTATGTAGTCCACCCATTATCACGTCTTGAGTAGACACTTTTTATTGATTCGTGTCTGTCTGAAATCAAACATAGACCATGTTATGGAGTGGCATGCCTTTTTAAATTTTAGAGGAATAAGAGTCATGCTTCCATTGTTTCACCCTCGACAACGACAAAGGCTATTGGAAGGATTTTATTGTTGTCATCTTATGCAACTGCTACAAGAAGGATTCCCTTGTACTTACTGTACAACCATATTACATCGACCTAAATCACAAACTTGCAATATTGAAACCCATCAATACATGATCTGTGTAACATCCTAAATAATTCTATTTATTTATTTAATTACTTAATTATTTGATTATTTATTTTATTTTATTTTTATTTTATTCTTTTGTCTTTCAATTAAAAATAGAAATTGAGGTAGAAACAAAAGAAATTAAAAACAAAGGAACTAGATATATACATACATCATATTACATGCCCCTTCTATTTTACATCATCATATTCATACTAGCTCTATTTTACATTCCAACATCATAGTGCTTCCAACATTTTTATTTATTTACAAAGTTCACAACCCCTCATTTAAACATAGTCTCCGGTACTATCATCTTTATTGAGTACGATTATGGGGTGTGTGACAGGATTCAGATACATAGGAGTAAATTGAAAGAACGGATCGACTGGATTAAAATCTTCGCTAAACACAGAGATTGGAAAATGGGCGCCAAAGTAAATATGAGCATGCAGAATAGGCTGCATAGTTATTACATAACAGTTTCTAACTTCATCCACATACCATGCAATATCCAGTGCATCAAGAAATAGTATGATTGAAGCCATCTAAAATAAAACATTAAATAAATCTAGTGAGAAATAAATTTCTCAGTAGGCAAATCTAAACCATCAAGCATGTTAGAAAGGTTAGTAATTAAATCAGCATATTTGAATAAATACATAAAATGCTTCAATGATGGAATGAATGCATGAAATGAAATGGTCACAGGTGCAAATGGCCTCTACATATGTACAATATGTAGGAATGCTACGACCGTCTTACGCTAATCATGCATGAACTTCCATGTATTAGCACCTGATCTCTTGTAATGTCATAGGTCCGGTCTCCAACATTTGAAACTCGAGTCATTCTTAAAATCATAGGTCCGGTCTTGAAACCCGGATCAATCTCATTTATACAAAAATGCATAATATAGGGAAGATATTACTCTTCTTCCATAAAGCAAGGTAGTTAACATTCATACTTTGTCCAAGTAAAATTGTACCAACTAAAATAAATTTAATATTTACGAGCTGCCGATCTTATACCAATGCTTTGATATACATGGATTAATACATATATATATATATAGCCAAGATCGGGTTGGTGAAATAATTAGAAATGATTTCCTCATGTATAATTATCATAGAAATATACTAAACACTGTCCTCGTAATAAATATAACCTATTAGGTTACTTGCAGTTAGGTTAATACATGTATATATCTATGAAACTGGGATGACCTACTGGTTTGCTGAGGTGTGTGTATGGTAAGAGGGTGGAGATGTTGGGATCTAAGTAAGTATAGCCGGGATGGGTGCAAGCCGGGATGGGCGTAGGCCGGGATAGGTGCAAGCCGAGGTAAGTATAAGGAAAGAGCATAATTTTGGTAATGCAAATGTGCTGAGGTGGGTATAAATGAGTATCATCAGACAGTGTCGAGGTGCTTTGGGGTATAGTAGGGGTTGTAGTTTAAGAAGGACCGAGATGCCAAGATAGATAAGTGAGCATAAGTCGACAAGTTAGAAGTTCTGAGGTGGTTGCAACCCCGGTGGTGCGGTATGGGGTATGGCCGAGCTTGCCGAGTTGTGTATGCCTAGTAAGTGAAGTTCACCGGAAACGAAGTGGATGTATGATAAGGGAGTGGGACTCGGTAAGTGCAGAGGTTTAAAGATGCAAGTGTGTAAATGAAGTGAGTGGAATCCGGCAAGTGTGTAGGTGGCCGAGGTAGTTATGGCCAGACTTGCCGAGTTATGTATGCATAGTACGTGAAGTTCCCCGGAAAATGCAGAAGAGCCGAAGTGCAATGATGCTAAGGAAGATGCCGAGATGTGAGTAATGTAAAGGAGTAAGCATGAATCCCGAGTTTCATACGTACGTAGCCTTGTTCTATTATCCTAATATTCAAGTTTCTTATACCATCCTATTATTATAAAGTTACGTACGGATCATTTATGCTTTTAAAAGTGGGCCTAATTTTGACACTGCAAAGACCGAGGTCTTGTAGACCGTCACTACCATCCTAATATTATATTTATGTATTCCTTTAGTTTAAAAGAAATGAAGGTAACAACACTTACGTGAGTTTCATAATTAGCCTTTTCTATTATCCTAATATTTAAGTTTTAAATTTACTTCCTACGTATTGTTTATGCTATTCTCCCTTTAAATCCCAAAAAGTATTATTAACAATATTTATAAACTATTAATTTTTTTTATTAAATTCACGTATATTCAATTTCCTTATATATATTTTATGTCCCTGCATCGCCTTGCTAACAATCACCGTATCCTAATTATAAATTAACACTTTAAAACTTAAATTTTTAAAAGAACTAAAGGCTAAATAAATACAGAAATTATACTTAATTAAGTTCTAATTTAGAGATTGAAGCCTAGCCTACTTTTGATAAATTTGATGGAATTGCCAGAATAGTTTTACGTGAAAGAAAGAAAAGTGGTAGAAAGATTTGTGAAGAGTGAAAGGGGAGAGTTTGTTGTGCAGAAGGTTTTCTGATTTGCTGGGGTATTTATACTAATTCATTTGGTTGGATTTTGAAGGAGTTAATTGAATTATAATCGGGTAGGATTTAGTTTAGTTACCATGTGACTAATTTTTGGAAGATTTTTATCTAAACTAATCATTACAAATATTCTTCTCATTAATGTATGCTATTACGTGGAAGCTGCTGAAGGCTTAAGTTTTGATTGCTTGTTCTCCTAATGCCATGTGGATAGTTAAGAAATTTTTTCTAGTGATTTGATCTACAGATTTGGTCATCAGCTTCATGAATTATCCTAAAAATTTTACGTTACTAAAAGTTTAGAAATGCACATATTTATTCCAGTTTAAATAATATTTTTTTTACTTATTCTTTTTAAATCCTATTATTATAATTAAATATATTTTTGAGAATATTACATATTCTATTATTATAATTTAATCATAAAAATATATTTTTGAGGATATTACAATCTGAAACTCCAAAAAAGATTATGTAATTTCATGAAATCCTCTACTGTTTGACCTCCTTGTGGTGATATTTGCAGTGTTTCCTTCTCCATGACCATACTAGGAAGAAATTGCTACATAACTTGGAACAATCTTGATAAATCATGGAATGATCTTTCCTAGTTTCCATATATGTTTTCAATGGCCTTTTACTTTGTCAACCATGCTTTCTGGTACGCAGTAGTGTATCCTTCAATGCTTTTGATGTAGAATATCAAGGATAACACTAAAGTTGATGGACCATTTTCAATCAACGTGTGGATGCTTTTACTAATGAGCAAATATGACAGCTTTGCATGATCTTGTGAGATTGATGGATTTGAACATGTATGGTGTTCAAAGAGCTTTCTTATTTTCCAATCCTTACATGCAAGGATGTATGTTGTCCTGCACCTCTAAGCATAACTATCATCATCACAAATGACAATTAATTAAGCCTCTTTAACTTTAGTGCTTACTTTCTTATTTCTTACATACTCACTTTCTCATTCTCATATATCCCTCTTTAACTTCTTGACATTGGTACCAAAGCCTAAACCATGGAATCTAGGGTTGCTCATTTTCTTTAGAAACAACATCTTTATAGATATGGAGAAGTATGTAATACATTTTGTTTAATTGAATGCTAATTATGTTATAACTTACAAATATTGATGTTGTCATTATTTTGATTTTCTCATGTAACAGATGATGAAATCCACTTATATGCTCAAGCTATGCCTACTCCAGATCCCAAAATTGAATCTTTGTTGATTCAAGTTGGGTTTTCACATGTTGCAAAGCTCAGACAAATTAAAATCAATCACGCTTTATTGATTGCTTTGGTTAAAAGGTGGAGACCTGAATCACACATGTTTCATCTTCCTGTTGGTGAATACACAATCACCTTAGAAGATGTTGCTCTTCAACCGAGTTTACGTGTTGATGGAAAACCTTACTAGCCCAACATATTATGATTGGGAACAAATGCGCACATAATATATAGGTGTTGTTCTCCCAAAGAATGCACTAGTGGGATCAACACTTAAACTAAAATGGTAAAAAGCAACATGTTGACTTTCCTAGAAGAACTAGCACCACAACAATTAAAAGCCCATTGTAGAGTATACATTTTAGGGTTGATTGGTGGGGTGTTGATGTCAAACAAGTCAGGGAATAGAGTTCACCTTAAGTGTTTACCTTTGTTAGTAGTTTTTGATCCAACTGGTCGGTACAACTGGGGTTCAACATGCTTAGCACATTTGTACAGAGAAATGTGTAGGGCAAGTTATCCGACATCCAAAAAAGGAAGAATGTACAATGTTGATGCGGTCTTAAGCATGGTATCGCATGTCATTCATTCAACCAAGGGTTAAGCGCCAACCATCATATCCCCTTGTAACTAGTTAACAAAAATTTCTCAGTCAACCAAAGTTCATTTTTGATAATGTATTTGACACTAACATATTACATTTCACTAGATGGAGTAACAGTGCGCTTTGATTTTATGGAATCCCATGCGGTGATACTATAGGCTACAGGTCAAGATTTGACAACATGTGTAACGTGGAGGTTGAACCATTTGGTTTTTGTTTTATTTGTTCAAACATCAATTACATTGTTTTTAAAATTATTAACGCAAGTTATTTTTCAGTTTCATTGGATGCCTTACAGAGGGTTTGAGTCATTTTTGCCAAAACATGCATATAAGAATTCTAAAACATGGAGTGTTTGGGTCGCTTTAGTCTTTTTCCCAACGGTAGTATAACAACAAACTGACAGGGTCATGCTCTAATTTGGACTTTGTCAAGACATACCAAATCCATTGCATAATCTTGACAAAATCCATCATATTGACACTAGATGACATAGTGACACAAATTGGGCAGAGGAACATCGACAATGGATTGTAATTTGGAAGGAAAGATGCAAATGTGTTAATCGACCAACCTATTCAAGGAAATCTTGAAGATATGAGTCATTTCATGAATTGGTACTGAGCAAATTCCTAACACTGTATGCAACACATCCAAATGTTGTCCTTACATCTCGCTCAACTCCAGACATGGAAATTGAACAATATCCTCCATAACAAAGCCCGCTAGTCGTTGTCAAGATGCATGATGAAGGACTATAACCACATCCTTAATCATACAAATTCACACTACAACCTCATCGTCATCAAGAAGATTATGAGTACAATTCACGGTTCTTTAGTGTTAGTAGAAAGACTTTATGAGCAAACTTATAGGTACAAATCTTCAAATACCAGAGTCTGCTTATGCTTACATGCAAAATATGCCCATACCTTCATTTGCATCCTTCCACCAAAGTATTTTCAGCAATTCTTCCACTAACATCTTCGTCTAGGAAGAACAACATATTGTTCCTGATGAACAAATTTAGGGTTGGCAAAATGGGCCTGGCCCGCTGGGCCAGCCCCCTTAGCCCACAAAAAAACGAGGGCTAGGTTGATAATATCAGCCCACAAATCAAAAGCGGGGCGGGCCAGCCTGGCCCGCAAAATTGCGGGCTAAACGCGGGGCAGGGTGGGCCAGTCCGCTAGGCCAATATTATTTAAAATATTAAATATTAAAATTAAATAGATATATTTAACATATTTTGAAATAGTATATTCTTTTAATTTATACTCTTTTGCACTCTCATAATTAACTTTTAAGTTTTAACATTAAAATATTTATGATAATGATACTTTCAAATAGTCTTTCATTACTAACATATTACACTTTGGACAATTTACATCCATAAATTTTATTTGCAAATGGTGTAATTTTGTGAATTATCACATAACATCATTTATTTAACATTAATTTTAAATTATTTACTTTTATTTAACTTTGTGTTTTTTTAATTACCATATTTGTATGTTTTAATAATTTTTGTATTTCTTTTTAAAATTAACTTTTTTATTTTTTGGGAGGGCTGGCCCACTAGCTTGCTGACCCGCATTAAAGCGGGGCGGGCTAATATTTCCAGCCCACTTTGCAAAAGCGGGATGGGCCAGCCTGTCCCGTTTTTTTGCGGGTCAGCCCGTTTGGCATCCCTAAACAAATTCAATCACATAAACATGGATGAGTACATTGACAGTCGGCAAGAAATAGACAACCTCCTAAATGTGGAACTGGTGGACATAAATGACATTAATTGCCCTTGTTAATTATGTTCCATTGTGATGATTGTCAGTTTGCCTTTATTAATTGAATGAGCACTAAACAATACATTTAATACAATGGACACTATTTTTTTATACGAATTAACTAGACATTGATTTTTTCAAGAGGATTTGACCTCAGGTTGCTTTTTTTTCCATACGATTTGATCTCACATTGCTTGTTTCGAAAAGATGTGATTGGACAATGCTTGTTACCAGACGATTTGACTGAACACTATTTTTTTCGAATTACACAAACCAAACATAATTAATTAAGACTCAATGTAAACATTTTATATTTTCAATGTGATCTTAGTCGTTGGTATGAGTTTCAGGAGAACACTGGATCACCTAATATATATATATATATATATATATATATATATATATATAGATAGATAGATATATAGCATTAAGGGTTAGATACAATTCAACTCCTTTGTCTGATACTCAGCATATTGCTTAAAAAACATGGAGAGTGTATCCACTCTTGTGTATTGCGATGGTGACATGATTTCATCGTATGCACAAATAATATTTGAATTCCCTAGTGATCCTAAAGTCATCACAATAAGTGAGGACATGTCGCTTGATGCCTCAAGGAAAACAATTTTTGTCACCAATGGAGGTTGCAGAATTTTAATAAATCTTTTTTACTATTAATTGATCTATGTAGGTGATGATTATATTGAATACTACTGTATAAAGTTCAAACACGACAATGATGTGAAAAAAATCATTTTCATTTATTTAGAATTTAGTACCAAAGGTCCGATTGAGTTGAATGTAACTTTTGGGTGTTATTTAGATAAAACCCTTGCTTTGTTGCACAAACCAAGGAAACCAATAATACCTTATAAGATCATTGATTTGACGCGTCATGAATCTATGTAATCATTGCGCAAACTACTTGTTATTACTTTTTTAGAATAAACTTACAATTTATCATTGAAATTCTATTTTTACGTTTTTTAAAGATTCTCTACTCTAATCGTGTTAGTGCTAAAGGATTATGATGTTTATTTAAGCTTTTCTTCTTCTTCTTTAATCATGCAAAATAGTACAACATCCACAATTTTTTTAAAATAAAATAAAATGAAAAAAAAATTAAAACTATGAAAAAAATATTTTAATCTTTCTATAATAAAATTAAAATTTATTTATTGTTAATAAAATTTATATTTAACCCACAACAGGGACTACATTAACATTCAATTGATAAAACATCATAAACATGAATAATTGTTTATTTATCTAAGTCACCTATTCTAGATAAATTTTCTTTATTTACCTAAATCTTTTTTTCCCGTCTACTTCAATCTAGATAAACTTGATTTCATTTGAAGATTAATTATTTTTTAAATGCAATTATAGATTAATTATATTTTTATAAATTAATATATAAATTAGTAAAATAAAAAAATTAACACAAATTAAAAACCACTTATTTTTTTTATAAAAAAACTATCTTTTGAAAAAAAAACCACATATGAAATTGATTATTGGGAAACCAATTTCATAACATAGTTTTGAAAAAAAAAAAAGCACATTATGAAAATCTATTTTTCAGAAACCGATTTCATAAAGAGTATAAACAAAAAAAATTAAAAATGTGAAAAATCGATTTCTAAACTACGTTTTAAAAAAAAATCACCAAAAATCGATTTCTCAACGTAAATAAATAATTTGTATAACTTTCGGGTAAATATTTATTTATTTATTTATTGTATTTTTGGGGTAAAAAAGTCCAAATCACATGTTGTATTTTTGTTTTTGGTAAATTTTCTCACATAAAACGTGTTATCTTTTTTCAATATCTTTTTAACTCCTTTATCTCATAAATCTCCAATTATGCCAGTCCCACTCCCCTCATGCATCTTTAATTCCTTGTCAATATCCTGTTTCACCATTTTGTTTTCTTTACCGTTCAATCGCCTTAAAAAAAATCTTACTGTTCAATCGAGTCTTTTTGGTCATAATGGCTTTAATTACAGGCTCCTCTCCCTCAACAATATGGCATCCTGATTGCATTATAACATCATACATTCATACTCCTCAATAGTTTTAAGGAAATGGTTGCTGTTATCTCGAATCTTAATATAATAAGGTCATGTTTAAATTTAATTTATGCCTATTTCTATTTTAGTGGACATGAAATGATATACCAATATATTGATTATTTTTCCTTTTCTCTTGTTTTGTCATTGAACTGGAAACTGAGAGCATTCATCTTGTTACCAGAATTTAAGTATTGATTTAAAGTTTTGTAGGCAATTTTTTTGTTAAATTAACATTATTGTATGTTATAGAATGTTAAAATTATATATATTTAATTATTATTAAATTGATGAGATTTTAACTTATAAATAATAAATCAGTAACTTGATTAACCTAATTATCAATTCATTTTTAAAAATGTTATTCAAACAAACCTTATAGGGAAGTATATATATGGCTGTGGCTTTTTTGTTGTTTTATTTGCTTGACCAAAAAGGTCAAGTCATTTCTATTTCTACTAGCTATATCCATGTGGATGGAAATGAAGGAGCTGGAATAGAATCAAAGTACTTTTCTAATTCACCTAAACCTTTGAAGTTTGAATACTAGTCTTTGTTTTGACATTTGCCTCTAGACTAAAAAACGAGACTTAGAATTTATTTAAACTAAGTTACATTGAAGTTGAAATTTTACTTCAGAAAAAATGTTCCGTTGAAATTTCGTTAAACACACACTACAAAAAAAATGACTTATACCTACGAACAAAAATTGTCACTATAAGTAAAATATCTGTAGGTAAATGTATAAAATACTTTGTCCTACGGACATTTTTTCCGTCAACTTTGAGGGGGCGTATACCGACGACTAATAGTCTGTCACTATAAGTTTTACCTATGGATTTTCCTTCACCTACAATTACAATTACATTTGATTGTCACTATATGAAATGCCTACAATTCACAATGTGCGTAGGTAGAAGTCATTTACTTATATCTACAACTTCTAACTGTAGGTAAAAATATTAACTTATACCTACAACCTCCAACTGTAGGTAAAAGTCATTAGTTTATAGCCATGTAATATATTAAATAAATGTGCCTTGAATGAAAATAAAAAATAAAAAAATCAGAAGCAGCAAAATTGTCCGTCTATACATGTGGGCTAGTTTAGCATGTTCACAGTTCACTGGAATTATATTTCAGATACATACTTTGAGAGATAAAATTATATCATGTAAAAAAAATTATATAAAAGAATTTATTAAGAGAGAAAAAAGAGGTACAAATGTGAAAGGAAAAGAAATCCTCAACAATTATAACAAAAATAAGAGGTTAGAAAAAGAACTAAGAACAAGAAACATGTAATACAACTAGTCAATCTCTCTATTCTAAAAAGACAACCGTGCCCCGCAAAAGATCGTTGATTTCTATCTAGATTCATTTAACACTTTGCACTTTGAAATATTTGTTCTCTAATTTAACTAACAAAACTACCAACAAAAATTTGTCATATAAGACATGCATAAGTAAGGTACCTTCCCTAAATAAGACATGCATAAGTAAGCTACCTTCCCTAGAGATGAGATCATCTGCAAGGGTCAAGTGAGTTTTGCAGAACTTGCATCTATAAGACATGTTTCTACGTTTGGAATGTCAGTTTTTATGAGCAGTAAAAAAACTAAATTGAAGTAGCTCACTGATTTTGAAGGATAGTCCTTTGGTGTGTAGCCAGCCCGGAAGTAAACAACTGAAAAAAATATTTTTCAAGATAAGTGAACTAAACACAAATAGATTTTATTTTATTTATATAACATTTTTTTTCACTTTCCTCATCTTATCTTTCTTTGTTGCAAAAATATTTATATAAATAAATTCTATGAATCTGTCATGGTGATAAAGGTTCAGATGTTAGAAATTATTATATAATATTTAAATTTTAATTCGATGACATGTATAATTTCTTTTCTGGGAAGTTGGGTTTGTTGTGCATTTATAGTTTATTAATGTTTTTTTTAAATAATGGTAGTAATATTTTAATAAAGCTTAAACAAGTTAATACTTAATAATGATACAGGTTCAGTGACTTATAAGACAATGTAAATATGTGAATAAATAAAGGTCATTTAATAAAGTTTACCTGAAATATCTTGAGTGCGGATTAACACCCTAATCTTTTTAAAATTGAAAAGGCAAAATATCTGATTTGGTAATTCATCATTTCTACTTTCACAAAGTCAAAAGGCCTTAAATGTTAAGTGACTAGTAGAAGTTTCATAAGCTACAGTCCTGATTCATGCATATTAAATTTAATGTAGCGTTTTATGATATAAATTTCTGAATGTTATTTAGTGTAGTAGAAGGATATGATGCAGCTAGAGGAGTTTTGCGTAACCAGAGATTAAAATATCTGAACAATTTAATACCTACCAAATCATACAAAGAATATAGCATGACTATCTTACCACAGAAACAATGGCTCTAACTTTCAATTCACATTTTCTATTTGCATGAAGCATTTCATTAACAGTTAAATTTCCAAATCTTACCTTGTATACTGTGCTAAATCCACCCTCAGTATATAAATATCTCAGTTTATACAATATTTTTGTAACAGTGGCTATTGTTCCTGTCAAAATGGTGGGACACAAATCAAAGGAAAAAAATATACATATGACAATTCTTTGATACATAATTCGATTATTTAACTCTCAGATAAGGGGAATTACATCCTTACCTCGGCGACAGTAGCAACATACTATCCCCATTAAAGTGCAATTACTCAAGGAAATTATGTTGTTTTCAAATTAAAATCAATCAAAACACTAGTTTGAATCAAATTGATAACCAAACTATAAATATTTATTATTACACAGGTATCCTAACCAAATTATGATCAGTGCCATACAAGCTCTTTTGTATTTTTATTTGTTTATAAGTATCATACATGCTTCTCTTATCAACATGATATACGGTACTTCCTTCACATTAATGGGACTTCCTTCCACATAAGTCAACATTTTTAATATCAAAATATAAATTATTTTTTAAATTTTTTTTATATAACTTTTAGTTTTTTATTAATTTTCTGTAAGTAATTTTAGTTCTTCTAAAAAATTTGTTTATTTTTAATCTCTTGTTTATTTTTATTGTTTAAAATAAAATTAATCATTGTTTTGTCAATTTTTAGTTCCTCATTTATTTTGTATTTGAAATTAATTTTGTACAATAAAAATAAATGAGAAATTAAAAATGAATAAAAAAATTTAAATGAACTAAAAATGATGATAAGAAATTAATGAAAGATTAAAAGTTGCCAAAAATAGTTTTAGGAACCACAAATTATAATATAAAAAAGTTAATAAACTAAAAATTTAATTAACTCAAAAAAATGTTAAAAAAGTGTTAACAGTGTGTTACTAATATTTATCCTAAGTTATAGGAAGCAAAGTAAAGCAACAGAACATATCCATACCTTATGCCAACTACAACTTTAAAATCCTCATCAACTTCTGGAAATCAAATCTTGCATCACTTCCCGGAGCCAGATGTGCCTAAATCACATAACTTAAATGTTACATTATTGGTTATGTTCTTTCAACAAAAAAGTGCCAAAAACTTGGACAGATATTAATTAAGTACAGCTCACCGTGATAAATCCACGTCGCAATGCGAAATAGCCAACTTTCTTAACAGATCCAGAGAATTGTCTGAAGAAGCTAACCTGATTTGAGCAGAGCACAAAAGCATGAGGAACTTTGAAATTAATTTACGTGTCACTAACAAACTAAAACTCGAAATTCAGACTTTTGGCTAAAGGCTAATTTAAGAGATTTATCATTTTTTTTTCCTAATAAATATGTCCTTACTATCCATAAGGAAATTGATGACTGACTCCACGTATTCAAGTGCCTTTGTCCAAATGTTGTGTCCTTTGCAAGCCTGAACCTCTCAGGATCTGCAATACACATTTACAAAATGCACGGTAAGAGATGCCCCATATACACGACCATAATTTCCAATAAAAAAAAATCTTTGGAAACAAAACTGGCGAGATTATATAATTTTTAGAGAAAAATATACAATTAAACCTTTTTGCTTTCTTTCTATAGATAGTGACTTACAGTTGTAAAAAAAAAAATAGAGACGTACATTAATTAATGTTGCAATATACTATATTGTGTAACTTTTGATCCTTTTTAAAAGTTGTAATAATAGATACATTTAAAGACTTTATTAGCTTGTAATATAAGTTATGGAATATATACATAAATGTAGTTTTCACTGACAAGTTAGTATATACAATTTTCTTATATTTTATCATTGAGAGTTGAGACGACTCCTATTTTTTGACAGTAGATAGTACTTTACTTTTTTGCTACAAAATTTTCATCACTATAAAATGAATATAAGAATATCGTTGTCTCACTAACTAAAAATTATGCCTGCATTATTATTTAGTCTGATTTATGTGAAATTTACCTAATACTAGGAATTATATTAAAAAATGTGAGAAAGGATGATATATCTAAAATCTAAAAATGTTATCAAATCTATAAGAAAGTCAACCTCCACGCAACACGCCAATTTTTAATTTGATCTGGTGACATGTGGTGTTTTGTCTAGTTGCATATAGTAAATGCAGGGTTGGGAATCATTTGGCATTATCAACTTTGGCAACTAGTAAATGCGTAAGTCAAAATTGTTTTAATTAATATGCAGAGGCAAGAAATTTTGAACTCTTACCATTATAGAATTGATATTCAATTGTCTTTGTTTCATTTTCCCACTTCTTCCAGCGTCTCATCTGCATCCATTGAAGCAAATTAAAAATGAATTGAGATATACAAATTAAAGCCATAAGTTTTGAAAATAAAGGCTGGAGTATATTTGAGGCGAAAAGGAAATAGTTCTATTACTTTAGTTCTTCCCAAAGCTAGTGTTATAATGCATTGTAGGATATGAAAAACAGCCATCACAAAGATGAATATATGGAGCTGGTGAATCCCATGTGCTGAAACTAAAGCCACTTTTCCCTGCAAATGAAAATCATCCATCAAAACTTTCTACAACAATGGACAACCTTACTATTTCACCTTAATTTTAAGCCTAGCTTTAATGTATCAGACACTAATTCCATAGAATATGACTGCCTTAATAGATCAGAACGTGGTTTCTTTATGTTCAAATTTCTGATACACATTTTTTCTTTGAACTATAGTGGAATTATTATCATAACTTGACGATAATATTTTTATTTAAATTTAGGTACAAGTATATTTTAATTGCTCATTGGTGAATTTTGTCAACCACTTGATATCCATTAAACAGTAACATAATATACTAGTAACTGGATATCCATTAGGTAAAGAAAAAAAGAAGTAAACAATTCTTAACAAACATAAAGAAACAACTTGTTAAAAGAAAAGAGTAGCAGGAAAAAATCTAACAGGATCCACATCAGCAATTCCAACAATTAATCCTGTGAATCTGCCCCAAAAGAAAATTGACTAAGATTCTCTATAATAGAGTTATCTAAATGGAACAAGCATAAGCGCGAACAAACCTTCGCTCTGCAGCATCCTTAGTTTCAAAGCGCATCCACATTAAAGAGAATACCTTAAGATTTGGAAAAGAAAACAGTAAAACATTTTACTACTTTGCATAGTTATTCTTTTAACATTCTGACTATTTTATCCCTTTAACTATTTTATCCGTTTTTGTCAGGGAATACAAAGGCGAATTAGGAGAGTTTGGCGTTTCTTCTCCTTGCAGCCGGAGCCACTTCTTTGACCTTCGCAAAACACAGTGAGTGAGTCAACCATAAGCATAAAGGGTAATAAAGAAAGAAAAAAAATGGAGTGAAGAAACATTAGGTCAAATTGAGAAATTACAAGATCGGTGAGTTCTCGGAGAGTAGCGTCCTTCCATGTGTAAATCTGAACATCGTCTTTGGGCTCTTTGCCTCTGACGGCAAAGTCTTCCATGGAATGGTGACTCCCAATCTTAGGAAGGCCACGGCGTCGCGGAGGAAGGAGTAGGAGAGTCGTTCGGCGGCGGCGGTGAAGGTTTGGTCGGGGAGGGGAGTGAAGGGAAGGGAGGTAGAAGAGAAAGAGAAGGAAGAAGAGAGGCAGAGGGAATGAGTGGATAAGAGGAAGAGGTTGCGGCAGTGGTGGTGGCGACGGAGAAGAGGGAAGGGAGTGGCGAGGAGGAAGAGGAAGAGGGGAGGGACGGCGAGATGTTTGTTCGATGGTGTTGGAGGGGCCCTAAGAGAAGCAATTAGGGTTATAAATTTGGGAACTTCAATTGAAGAGGAGGGTCCCCCTTACAAATTAAAAGAGCACTGCACTCCCCTTTTTCTTTTGTATGCTTTTCGTTCAGACCCTAATACTACGACATGTTTTTCTTTTGTGTACAAACAGATAATTACTTCTTGCACCCCTTTTTTTCCTCATCTCCTCAATAATATATAAAGGACAATATACGGATAAATAGATGAATCGATATAGATAAATTTATTTTTAAACTTAAATTCAGCTCATTGATTTTATGAATTAAGTTCAATGAGTCAATTATCAAGTGAGTCTCAAACTATATATTAAAAAGTATATTGTTGGTCTTTCCCACAATTCAATTAAAAAAGTACAATAATATATTTGGAGTTTTACCTACACTAATCGATCACAGACATAAATTTTTTGGAGTTTTACCTACATAAAATAGTTGAAGGTATAAGTCATTTTTAGTTTTAATGAATTTTCTTACACCAAATAATGGTAGGTATAAGTTACTAAGATTAACCTACATTAATCAGTTGTAGGTAGAAGTATTTTTTCATTTTACCTACACTAATTTATGACTGTAGGCAAAAGAAGTCCGTAGGTATAGATCATTTTTCTTGTAGTGACATTATGATAAAAAAAAACTCAAATAAGTATAAGTTAACCCAAAAGATGCATTGGTGTAAGATCTCGTTACTTTTATGAGTGAAAATAATTTCTTTAGGAAGAGAATTTGTGTTTAATTTTTAGCATATGAAAAATTCTTATAAGTAACAATCAGATACAATAAGTGAGGTTAATCTTTGATCCAATGGATTAAAAGACACTCTCTGATCTATGGAAAAAAAATCATTCAAACTTTCTGATAGTGAGCCATGGAACACAAATTTGCCCCTGTAACCTTGTAACAATGATCATGCAACTTCGATAGTATTGGGTCTCATGCACTCTATTTTTTTTTTTATGTAAATAATAATAATAATAATTTGTACAATTTTCACAAGTCTCAGTCCGTGAACGCCACTGGCAAACGTTAATCGTGATTGAAAATTTAAAATAATTTTAAAAAAAGGCGAGGCTGCCAACTCATACGATAATAACGGGTTGAAATCTTGTTGAGTTGTGCTAATGCCTATCATTATATTTCAAAAGACACAATCCTTCAAAACTTCTAAGCACAAACTTGCCTTTTTTTTTTTTTTTAAAGAAAAAGAGAGGATATGATTATAATTAATATAAAGTTATCTACCCGTAACACAAAGAAGAAGAAGAATAAAATACAAACGTCTGCTCCCCTCACATGTCGTTATGTAACATTATGCAGAAGAGTTATATTAATAACTGGAGATCACACTGTACTCGCAACTTATATAAATGGTAATCTTTTGCACTATTCGCATATATTGTTAGTATATTGTTGTTCAACTATATTTAAATATTCTTTTAATAAAAAATAGATATTCAGATATTCTTATTAATTAATTTCTTCCATTTGGAATTTTGTATAGCATATACGCTTACGTTAGGGATGAAATAGCATGAAAGAAGATGAAATAATTTTTAGAGGATCGGTATAGATTAGCAATTAAGCTAATGTACTCAGAAAGCTAGTAAGAAATAATATGTATGGAATAAATTATATATAGAAATAACCTAAGTTGACCAATATTACTTTGCAGTGACAATTGTTTTTAGACTCACTTTGTTATAGGATACTTTAGACCCCAATTACACAGACAATAAAAATAATTAATTTAGTTGATTTTATTGATTTTTTTAAAATGTTATTAACATACCAAATATATTTTTTATTAATAATCATTAACTTGTTATGGATAATGTAAAAATATCAAAGTCTAAAAATATTATGCATCACTATTAATAAATAATTAAAATATTTATTGATGACAATAAAAAATTAGATGCTTCATATGAAGTCTAAAATGTCTCATAAAAAAAACCATCAATTTCTTATAAATTAGGTCTTATAATAAACACCAGATGGAGTAATACACAATGTTTTATACACCTACTCACGTTCTCATGCTAATAATTTTAGAGCACCATAAAAAAAAGTTTTTTTTTGCGTAATAGTAGCACAAAAGTTTAAACATATTATAACTTCAACCTTCCCCCACTAAGTTGATCCTTAATGATTTTAGAATATAATCTAGTAATTAAAAGAGCCATTATCTCATAATTTTGTTTGAGTGTCTTATTGTGATTCACTTGTATCCAAACTTCGTAAATATTGTTCCCACTGTTGCTAGGTACATAAACTTTCCCTTGTATTGTTATATTAAGTTAATAGTTGAAGTATTTTTTCGAATACTTCCTTATTTTTACCATTGTTGGAGATCAACATATTGGTTAGATACGGATATACTAACCATTTAGTTCCTAATTAAACTTTTTAGGATTTATGTTTGTAATCATTGAAGTTTTTTTTTTGGCTGGACATCGTTTCTTGGACAAATCTATACACATTACAACAAATGAAAGGTTTGAGTATGAAGATGTAATTCAGATGATCAAATAAAGACGAAGTAGAAGGAATTTGTTTAAGTACTAAAATTTTAGAAACATTGAAGGTTTCGAGTTAAACTAGTGGAAAAAATACATGTCATTTATGTATAGTTATTAAATATACATAGTTGAGACGGATAAAACAATCTTAAATAGTCAATCCTACACAAATTGTAACGTGTATAGATCTTGTAACCATTGTAAACATTTTTCCTTAGTTAAAAGACAACAATATACTTGTGTAACATCATCATGCATTGATTCATGCTGATTGAAATGATTGTTGGTCCTATGAGTGATATGTATGTATTCAACCACTCTTAATGCAAATTTCATTTACATTCTTAGAATTCGTCTTTGCATTTCGATTTTAACTACATTCTTTTACATTTCCTACAGTACTACATTTCATTGTCCATCTATGTTTCAGCACTTTATATTTTCAAGTGTTTTAAATTTCAATTTCTTCCTTTCCAGCAATTTATAATAACTTTTTATTTACATTTCATGCTCTTTAATTGCTTTCTTCTTTAAATTCTGTGCATTTCTAATTTCTTGCCATTTTTACAAAACTTTTCATTTACATTACGACAATTTGATATTTTCAGTCATTTATTTTTCTGCAAACTTTTATTTTCCGACTTTTAAATCTTTCACGCAGTTTACTTTGTTTTACATTTCACCGTTTTTATTTCTTTGCTGTCATCATGTTGTCTTTATTTTTCTCTGAGTCTAATTTCGTATTTGATAATATTCTTCAATTCTTTGTTTACAACTTTTACTTTTTAAAATTAACAAAGTTAGGTTGTTCTTCTATTTGTTTTTTCATAAATCGAATCAAGCAGTTTACACACTAATTAGAATATTGATCACAATTAAATTAAGATTTTAACTTCCGAAGTTGATTTGAATAATAAAAAATTCACAACTAGTAATTAATTTTAAGTCTCATAAATAAAATATTTATTTGAGTCATCGAGTTATCTTTTTGTTGATCGAGAATTTTGTTA
Organism: Glycine tomentella; assembly: GCA_007407185.1. NCBI lineage: Eukaryota > Viridiplantae > Streptophyta > Magnoliopsida > Fabales > Fabaceae > Glycine > Glycine tomentella. Next base: position 440,147 of record PYAF01004847.1, on the reverse strand, counting down.
TTAGGTTTGATGACTATAAATTAACAAGTAAAATTTTTATATTAATGACTAATGATATCAAACCAAAATACTTTTAAGGATTCTTTGTATTCAAACTAGCAATCGTTTAAATTTTCAATTTGATAAAACTGTATATTTATTAGTTACTTATTATAAAAATAAACTTCGTTATAATTACAAATTGAGTAACATGATTATAAAAGGTTAATCTTTATTAATGTAAACATTTTTCTTATATTAATATAAAAAAATACTTGAATTAACAATATTTACAATTACAATGATAAATTTATAATAACACCATGTATTGATAATATATATATATATATATATATATATATATATATATATAATCGAAAACTATAAAAGAAATAAACATAGATGGATGAATGAGATATAAATAGGAGAATGAGAAGATGTTATAGAAAAATTATTTTACTAAAAAGATAGGAAATGAGCAAGAATATATATATATATATATATATATATATATATATATATATATATTTTTTTTTTTTTTTCCGTAAAAACATACAACTATATGTGCAACAAAGTTGGTGCAATGAAATTATGCGAATGTTCATAACCAAATAATAATATTACATTTTCACCTATTTATAAAAAAACACAAATAATTGGTCTCGATGCAAATGTTGACATGTGTTTTCGATCTTCAACGAACTTCTTCATATCTTAAAATAGTAAAATAACTATATTTATTTTATAACTATTTTCATAAAAATATTTAAAAATTATGAAAAAGATATTATATAAGAGGCTATACCCTATTGTCTTTCTTAGTTTTTCTTCTAAATTTTTAAGCTTTCCCCAAAGTGATGATCATCCAAAATTTCAGTTTGACCGAACTCGTAACCCTAAAAAAGTCCATGTATATCAAGATGGAAAGAAGACCAACGAAAAGGCAAAAGTAACATTAATATAACTTTTAATTGTACAAAATTAAAATTATTTAGTTCATTAATAATGTAAATTTCATTATATTTAGTTTTTAAATCTCATTCGCCGTATAGTATCGCTCTTTATAGTTAAAAGAAAATTAATATCAAATTATTTACACTAAAAAAATATCAAAATGATTCAAAAAGAGTAAAACAATGAGATTTATGTTTCAGATTGCAATTTGCAGAAAATGTTGCTCATAATGCTCATTGATTCTCCAACCGTGCAGCTGGTATAGATAGATGTTTTTTTTTTTCAATAATTAAATTGTTGAAGTTGAATTCCACTAATAAAGTCACTAGTGGCATCCATAATAGTATAATCCTACGAAAATTTCAATGTCCCACTTCCTGAATATGTGTGTCAATTTATCACCATTGTTATTATCTCATCTAAATTTAAATGTTACCAAATATCCATGAAAAATGTTAGTAACAGTTTTTTATATTCTCTTTTGAATATTATTTCTCGGTTAAAATTTATTAATTGTGATAATTTTTTTATTTAATGTAAAAAAGAGAAACATTAATTGAAAAATAAAACTTACTAAAATTAACGATTTTTAATAAATTTTAATTAATTAAAAAAATATTCGAAAGAAAGTGTGACACTGTCGCTAGCTTTCCTCAAATGCAAAATTGATTCTCCTAGCAACGAAAAATTATCGCTCTCATCCATCATGGCATCATGCATATAGAAAGTTGTGCACCATTTAACCGTTGCCGTTGAAAATCACACCATGTTCAACGTAAACACTAGAATAATTTAAAGAAATTTTTTAAGAAAGAAGAGCAATAAAGAAAATTTCAAAAATTTAAAAAGAAAGTTATAATCTTTAATTTCAAGAATTTTTTTTCCTTTACTTTAATTTTCACTAAACAATTACATTTTAATTTCTTTTATTAAAAGAAAGCATAAAGGAAACTCTATGCTTCAAACAATACACCTGATGATTCTTTATTAATAAAATATAGATTTATAATTCAAACTTTATGTATAAAACATTTGTTTATATTTTCAATAAGATTTTCCAGTAAGTAAATTAAATAAGGTTTGAGAAAAGTGTTTAATTTTATTATGTGTATAAAGATTTTTATATAGTTAACTAATTAAAAATGATTTTAGATATAAACGTTAAAGGAATTATATAATAGTAATAAATAATTGTTACATTATATATGTATAAAGGTATAATTTTAGAAGATACTATAAAATAAATTGTGCATTTTAATTAATTTTTAAAAATTAATACGTTAAAAAAGACAAGAACCTTCTTATTGGGGACACTAAGGTTAGGAAAAGCAGAGCAGTAGTAATACATTTTTATACACATTATTTCCTTTGTGTCTCATTATAATTGTCGAGAAAAATATTTTAAAATAATTATTATTTTAAATTTTAATATAATATTAATTGTAAATAAATTAATGATAATATAAAATTAATTTTATAAAATTATTATTATTTTTATATATTTATTATTCTTAGTTAGTGTGAAATGTAAACTATGAATATTATGACTGTGACTGTGAAAGAAACATATTCCAGCTCACACCATTGAAAGGTCTTCTCTTCTTGGTTTGGTCTTTGTTCTACAACGTCGTAAACCCGCTTCACTCCTGTCCTCATCTTTCTCTTTCCAGATGAAAATAAGTAAGATTAGACTTTATCAAAACTTGATGCATATTATTATCATTAAATCTAAATCTGACTTGTTAAAAATAAATTATTAAGGTCTTAACTTGACTTACATAAAGATCTGACCTAACCTAAAAGCCTATATACAAAATCTAAAATAACATAATATATATGTTTTTCTTATAAGTTAACAAATGTGATAATATAAGTTATAGATATATTTATCTTAATTATTTATAAGATTTTTAAGGTAATTTTTTAAAGTAATTGATCATCCACCTTTATAATAAGAAAAAATATTTTTTAAAAAATAAATATATTATTTTTAAGTTTTAATATATATATATATATTAAATAGGTGAGCCTGATAGGCCTAATAAATTTATTTTAAAACTGGAGCTTGACCTTTTTATTTAAATAAATTTTTTAAAACATCTTAACCTAATCTTTATAATAAATAAATTAGATCAAATCAAACTTTAAATAGATGAAACCAAAGACCTGATAGACAATCTTTCCCATTTTCATCACTACTTCCCTGACACGGCTGTGTGATTAATTATCTTCCACTTTCACACCGACTTCTTTTTCTTCTTCTGGGTTCCCACTCAATTTTTATTTCTTTCACTTCATGGAAACACAAAACTCTCGTCTCTTTTCATCTTCCTCTGTTCCTCATCACAATTCTCACTACCCCTTATAAATATATACTCAAGGTCCCATTTTTCTCATCTGGGTCATCATCAACTTAATCATCTCTTTCTTGTTCTCTAACCAATTATTTAATTGCCTTTTCCCTGCTGTTGTTGCAACTAATTGATTTTCATGGTTACAAGATGAAGTGTTTCTTCTTCAAGGAGAAGTGCAAATCCGCCCCAGAACTGCACAAGAAGAAAAACCCCACCGTGAACCGCGCCGCAAACTCCACCGGCTCCGTGTCTTCGCCCAAGAGCGTGAAGGACTTGTACAGAGAGAAAGAACACAGCTTCAGAGTCTTCACTTTGCAGGAACTGAGAGATGCCACCAACGGCTTCAATAGGATGCTCAAGCTTGGAGAAGGGGGTTTCGGGAGTGTCTATAAAGGATCCATTACGCAACCTGATGGACAAGGTGGTGATCCAATTCCAGTTGCAATCAAAAGGCTCAATACTCGTGGCTTCCAGGTATGTGTGTGTGTGTGTGTGTGTATATATATATATATATACACTCTCACTCGTTTCAAATATAAAAAAATAAAATCAAAACTAAGAATCTTAATTAAAAATCAAGTTTTTTTCCACTTATCCTTCGTTGAAACTTGGCATTAAGAATAAAAAAGAGTTATTGCAACTAACACCTCAATTAAATAAATGATATTTTAGAGATAATAACATTCAAATGAAGTAGAATTAGTTATATTTTCTTATATTTGAGAGAAAAAAAGAGTGCATTTTTTTCTTATTATATTTGAGATGGGAGGGAGTATGATATACTTGCTCTGCTTCTTTTTTTCCTTCTTCGATTTCTCTTAGTGTTTGCTGTTGTGATTGCTTTGGGATCCATAACTGATAGTAGTTACTTAACTAGTTAACATGTTAAGACCTAAGTGGCTAACAAAAAATTTACAGTTCTGTTCAATGAGTATAGGAAATGTCGGAAGTTATTTGCATCTACATTGTTGTATTTGGGCCATCAAGGATAAGATGATTCTTAATTTCTGCATATGACTTAAATGGTCCTGAAGCATATCAAATTCTCGGCATTGTTATTACTTGTTTGTCACTGAGTTGTCAAAATATTGTATTATGCTTTAAAAATATACCTGCAATCTTATGGTTGCTCTCTCTTTTGTTGTAAAGGGTCATAAAGAATGGCTTGCTGAAGTTCAATTTCTCGGCATTGTTAATCACCCAAATTTGGTTAAACTTTTGGGATACTGCTCCGTGGATTCAGAAAGAGGGATCCAACGGTTGTTAGTGTATGAGTTCATGCCCAACAGGAGCTTGGAGGATCACCTTTTCAACAAAAACTTACCAACCCTGCCTTGGAAAACAAGATTGGAGATCATGCTTGGTGCTGCTCGAGGATTAGCTTATCTACACGAAGGACTGGAAATTCAGGTACCTCATAGGCTCATACTATCCAGAAGTTGAAATGAAATTGTTGCCATATATATCACTAATTAGCTTAGTGCATGCCATTTTTTATTTAGCATTTTCCTATGTATACTTTAATTGTGTATTTGAATACCAATTTTGGTTGTTAATCTTTCCATTTTTTTGTTGGGAAGGTGATTTACCGAGATTTCAAATCTTCAAACGTTCTATTGGATGCGGACTTCCACCCAAAGCTCTCAGATTTTGGTCTGGCTAGAGAAGGACCACAAGGTGATCAGACTCATGTATCCACTGCGGTAAGTTCAATGCACATACATATTCTCAAAGTGCTAGTTAATGTCTCTTTCATATTTTAAGCACCTAATCATAGGGACTTCACATGCATACATTGCTATCATGCACCACTCCTCAAGTCAATTTCACAATTTATTCCCTAACTTGTGATTTTAGCAACATTGCAATGATCCCATCCAAGGTTTTAAATTGCGGTTGTGGTCAAAGTTTCATTGTGTTTTTTGATTTTGCGGGAAATTGTGGACAAATGCAGCAGCCTGAGACCACAATTGCGGCCTGAGATGCCCAATAAATCTTAACGTTGTAGAGTTGTAGTCAAAATTGCAGTTGCACCATTCTTTAGGACATTGTCTTATCTATTCATTACAACAATCATAGAAGTTACTCATGAGTTTGTTTATACCAATGATTTATTCTTTCTTCTATTTTTTTGCATTCTTTTGTTATTAGGTAGTTGGAACACAGGGTTATGCTGCACCGGAGTACATTGAAACGGGTCACCTGAAAGTTCAGAGTGACATGTGGAGTTTTGGTGTTGTATTGTATGAGATCCTCACAGGAAGAAGGTCATTGGAAAGAAACCGTCCCACAGCAGAACAAAAGCTTCTAGATTGGGTCAAACAATACCCGGCTGACACCAGCAGATTCGTCATCATAATGGACGCTCGTCTCAGAAACAATTATTCTCTTCCTGCAGCTCGCAAAATAGCTAAGTTGGCTGATAGCTGCTTGAAGAAGAATCCAGAAGATAGACCATCCATGAGTCAGATTGTGGAAAGCTTGAAGCAAGCATTGCAATATTCAGACACTACTTCTCAGGACATTGCTGAATCCTCCTCCTCATCTCGGTCTAAATTGGTCCGAAAAAAGTAAATATCCAATTTTTACTTTTGAAGGACTTGTGGGAAATTTAGCATTTTAAGGTAAGTTGATTAGATCATCTATGTAGTAAGCATTTACCACCATTGAGGTAGTTTTCTGGTCAATCTTGGAAGTCGGTTTGAGGATTTTTCTTGTCTGTCTGTTTGGCCTAGTTCAAACAAAACCAAGTCCTTCTTTACTTTGTCAGCTGTTGGCTTTTAATACAGTTTAGATGTCATTGTAGAAAATTTTCAATTAACAAAATTATTCTTTACTTCTAAGTTAAATTATTCAACTATTGGCCATTCCCATAAGGAAGAGCAGGACTAACTGAAATTGATTTTTTCTTTGTTACCTAAGTTAAATTAGACAAGAAAATATTTGAATAGGTGATATATTTATAATTAAAAAGAAAAAGAAAAAATGTATTGTGAGATCAAATTACAATATTTTAAAGGAAGATGAAGAATTTTTCTCTCATCTTTATGTCCCTTTCAATTCCCTCGCAAAAACTAAGAAAACTACTACTATACAACACACGGTATACAGTTGAAAAGTCAATTCCATTTGGATATGATACCACCTTGTAACAATAGGTGTAACTGGTGTTGGCATGCTGCGTGAGGATTTTCATTGTCTAACTAAACCCTTTTAACATTTTTCATTAGAAAATTAGAACCTTAATCAATAAAGTTATGTCCTAATCAATTACAATATTAATATTGAGGAGCCGTGGAAGTTAATGGAATAAATTATTCGCTTCTTAAAGAGAAAATAAAATAGTACTGCATATAATAAATTAAATTGTGTTGAAGGGACACACCGACTTTGACTTGAATGATTAAAGTATTCGATTATCTATATGGTTGCCTAGTTTGTAGAAAATTTGTTGGGGAATTAGTTAACAATTTCGTTTTCAAACATCTTATTGGGTAAGTCTACAAACTATCCTCTTTTTGGTGAAGATTAAAGAAAAAAAAGCCACGTAACCCCATTGCCCGGAGGCTCCACGCTATGCGCAGGTAAGGGGGAGGGATATTGTACGCAGCCTTACCCTTGCATATGCAAAGAGGCTGTTTCCGGATTCGAACCCATGACCAACAGGTCACCAAGACACAACTTTACCGCTGTGCCAGGGCTCGCCCTCTGGTGAAGATTAAAGAAAATGAAGGAATTTTTTTTATAAAAAAAGTAGAAGAAAAACAGAAGTTATTTTTTATTTTTAATTAAATAAAAATAATAATTTTTTATTCACTCTAAATTGTTTTTTAATATCCAAATAATATATATCTTACAATACCCTGATGCAAACGTCATTCACATGGAAGCATTGTAGTCATCTACACTATAAGCTAATGTGAATGTTAGACTTGAATTGAAATAGAGCGATGAGAAGATCACAGATGGGAAACATTAATGCACTTGAACTCTAAGGTGGTGGACCATGCCTCTTACACTTTTCCCATTTCCTCACGGCTTTTATGCTTGGGTAGGCACTAGTGTGCGTGGATACAATGTCATAACTTCAAATTAAATTGAAGGGAAATTTTGAATTGGTTTTACTATCACCTTGGTTTAAATTTTAACATTGTAAATTGGAGGATATTAATTCGGATATTGGATCTAAATATATAAAATTTGACTTGATCGAAACAATCCAAAATTATACTATTTTAAAAAAATTGTTTTATAATTGTTGGATTCAAGATATGGAGATCCAATCTAGGAAGAGATCTTGATTTAGAGACAAATCGTGATGGCGGAACTTGACGTCGTCAAGAGGTTTCTATGGTGGCGTTGGAGTGCCCACATACACTCTAACGCAAGACATAATATTTTGATGTGTTTTATACCATACTTATGGTGGAAAAAATAGGTATCCAATTGGCATAACTTAGGATGCATGTCCTTGTGTGAGGTGCCACACATTCAACATGATTGTCTTTTCAGTCTAGTCATGAGGGTTGTCACAATGGGTCGAATATAACCTTCTTGAGGTATCTGATAAGGATGAGGTTGAATGTCTGATTTTTGTAGTCTGAGTTATGTGAGTATCTCGATCCGTATGATATCAAGATTTCACTTTCATAACAATAATTTATAATTTTGGCTTTTTAATTAATTTATTTATTTCTTATTTCTTATTTATTTATAGACTCAATTACCGAACTCAATCTAATTCTAATATAACCAAGTTGACCACTGATTAAAAAAAAATATAACCAAGTTGATTCAGTTTGAACTGTGATTTCTTTTTTTGGAGAAAAGATGATCTAACCCAAACTCCCAATCAAATTAATACAGTATTAATTAATTTAAATCTAAATATCTGGTAGATCCAACCCTCGTCACTACTTTTGACGTTTGCACACATGAAGTTAATAGTGGACACAATTACCACTAGATGTAAAAAATGAATATTTAAGATCTCATGTGTACGGTAATGAAATAAAGCCTTTTTGTCTTTGTGACCATGCATAAATTTAAAAATTATACTAAATCAGTAAACCTCTTGACTTGACTTTAATTAGTATTATGACATTTAACCCTTTCTTCTTCCAAAAAAGAAGAGCTTCCTCTTATCACTAAGGCACAATATCCATCCTATTTTATTATAGTTTAGTACTTTATTGCTCGTTGAATGTAATTTCAACCCAACCCACTTATCGTTGTTCTAGACGAGCTCAATCCCACTATGCATTCGCTCCACCATAATGCAGCAACTTTGAAAGCTGTGTCACCACTATAAAAACACATTTATTAAATATACAAAAAAGGTTATTAAGATTTCTATTGTTGATAAAAAATTTCATCTTAAAAATATTAAACTATTCTATAGGTATTATGTATTTACTTAAAAATGAAATACATAATACTGATATTTATTTGATGTATTGATAATATAGATTAATTATTTATACAAATAGTAAATAATAAGAATTTATTTGTTTCAGTATTTTGATTTTTTTTAAAATACAATAAAATCTAAACTACATTTGTTTTCTCAATCTAAGAAAATTGAAAATGAAAAATATTTTCAAAAAATAAAAACAGAAAATAAAAATAAAAAACATTTCCTCAAACCAAGTGCGCCTAAACTTTCACTTAGACTTGGTTTTGGTTCTATGTTTTCAATAAGTAAATTTGATCCCTCTTTTAACTTTGTAACCGGTAACAACTGTCCCTAAATATTATGTTTAAATGGGAGGAGAATAATTGAATTCACATATTTTTAAAAGTTAGAAGAGTAAATTTATCAATTTAAAAATATAAAAACTAAAATTAAGTTTGAATTGACTTGAAAATTCATGACCAAAAATCAGTTAAAAAAATCATGACCAAAACACACATTTTTCCCTATGTATTTTTTGCTGAGACATTTTTCCTTATGTAATCCTTTGAAACAATCTTATAGAGGCACTATTGTCTGGTAAAAAATATTCTGTGAGAACCGAGCAACTTAATTTTTGAGACACGATGTATTAAAACTGGATCTTTTTTTTTTCTTTTTGAATTTGGCAAAAATTGAAGTTGGGCCTGGCGATGTTGAAGGCCCAGGTTGAAGGGTTGACGTGTTAACTAGCGGAGGTTGCAGAGAGAGAGAGAAGAAAGGGAATGGAGAAGAAGATGAGTTTGGTTCAGACTATTGCCACTGCTGGCGTCTTCTCTGCCATTTCATTCTGGTAATTCAATTCATTCTCAGTAACTCCTAATTCACTTATCATAATTATTATCGTCACGTGCCTAATTGATTTTCTCTGCTTAGGTATGGCTTCATGTTTGGTAGAGAGTCATCGCGCAAACAACTCTCTCAGCTGATCGAAGATCTCCGTCACGGCGGCGGCGGCGGAAACCCTCCCCCTCCCTCCCATTCTTGATTGAGCTATCACTTTCTTTCAATTCAACTTTTTCTTAACATGGTTACACTGTATGTCTCTTCCAAATTTCCCCCTAACTTTTTGTAACTAGCGTTGATTCTCAACTCTTTAGCTTGTTTAATGTGCAGAAACAACACAGCACTGCAGCTTCCTTATATTATTACCGTTTTGAATTATCTCTGTTTGAGAGAATCAGGTAAAAGCTAATGCCTGGATTGTATTCGTTTTTGTGATTTTTATTAAACCTCCCTTGTCTTGGTCATAGTTTGATACGGTTGTTTACCTAATGCTTCAACTACTTTGCTTGCTAATATTGGTTTTCAATTTTCATGGAATCACTTAGTGAATGTTTGGTTTGCAGTTAAAATTTGTGTGACGCTCATTCCAAACTTCCATCTTAATCCAAATGATAAAAAATAAAAATATAAGTAAAGGTTTTGATCCTTTTCCAAAAGTACTTTTGTCTCAAAAGTATTTTTTCACCTGATTTTTAAATATGCACTAATGTGGCGGTATAAGAGAGAAATAGATGCCAATTTTATTACGCAAAGACTTCCTATGATTGGTTATATGATGTATTATATATATATATATATATATATATATATATATATATATAAAAGAAGGGATTAATTTATGGTTTTTTTTTCATGATATATCTTTTATTATCCTTTTATTCTCAATATACACTAACTGTACTCTTATTTCCTAAATTACATTAGTTTTAATATATTGATGAGAAGTTAAGAATTGGTGATATAATTTTTTACAATAGTTTTTAATTTTTTATTATTTTATTTTTTAAAAAATAATTTTTGGCAATAGGAAGTCGGGAGTTTGCTATCCGACATCCCAACGTTGATTTTTGTTTTTTATTAAAAATTAATTTATTTTTTTTATTTTTTTCTAAAACAAATTTGTTTAAATAATAAAAAATTTGTTGATTTTTTAAAAATTGATAATATTTTTGATTTAATAATTTATTTATATCAGAATACATTACATCATAAATAAAATATATAAAGAATAATATTTATTTAAGAAAAAATTGAAAATAAAGGTATTTATTAGGATAATTTTTCCTATTATGACCTTATTGTCGACATATTTTACATTTTTTTTTTTTTAATATCCCGTTCAATTTCTTCTTAATTCAATAGAAATACGATTTGAAACTGGACAAGAGTAACTCTTAAAGTTACTTCTCATTTCCACCATTTATTTTTTTAAAATCCAATAGTTATAATAAGTTATTAATCTTATCAATTAGATTTCAAAAAAATAAAATTACTCCTAGGATAAGTTAATCTCTCCTCGTGTTCAAATAATATTGGCTATTCGCAGATTTTTCTATTTGACATTTCCTTAGTTTGTACAGCTGTTACAGAATAAAAGCAACAAATGAAATTAGTGAGTTTATGGAGATTAACCAATCAAAGTAGATGTGGCAAATGCTGAATAGAGACCAATATCAGTATTATTGAGTTTATCACGTCAGCAGATAAACTGTTTTTCTCCATTGTAGTTGGAGTTATATACATTACATGAAATAAAATAATATCTTCTCGATCATCTCAGGTGTTGGCATGATATATGCCAGTGTTCTGTATCATGATCCTATCTCATTTCTCCTTTTCTTCTGTAGCTTCCCTTTTTCTATAAAAAGAAATATCTTATGATGCTATTAACTATATACCAAGATGCAGGAACTTGCAAAAATATACAATTACACAAGAGCAGCCTCTTGTATGTGCTTTTCCTGTGTTGCTTTGACCTGCCCAACATAAAGATCACTCCCATGGGAATCAGCTGCCGGAAGTCTCTCTCTCCGGCCACCCTCAACCATGCTTCTTACGAAATCCACTAGGTGCCGCCAGTTGTCACCTTCAAACAACCTCTTGTTCATTCTTAGATATGTGAATGCAGCCAATCCACGGCCGAATTCTGACTTACTTGTTGATAAAACTTGAGCATATGCATCTGCATCATATCTCTCCAATGCATTTTCCCCAGCAAGCTCTGCTCTAGCTGTTGTTGTTGCCATCTTCACCTGGTGAACTAACCCTTCAGGTGAGCAGTTTGCAAAGTCAGGCTGCTCTCTGTCCTTCATTTCCATGCAGGTGAAATTGAAGACAACTCCATGTTTTGCCAGCATCCTTGCTATAGGCAGATATCCATCGTTATTGTTGTAGTAACCAGCGGTTAGTTCAGCTGCGTGTGACCTTGCTCTGTAATGCCAGTGGATTCCAGCAACTTTCCCTGATAGTTTCACCCCAGTTGTTTCAAATATTCCTTTAGCAGATACGAGGATCCTCTCACCGTGTTCCCGCAATTTACCGGAGTACCATTCCAGAAAGAATTGTCCATATTTAGTGTTCCATGTTCCTTCCCTTTTGAAAAATCCAGTATCCTCAGGAAATTGATTGTACTGGCCTGAATCATGGGGTCCACCTCCTCCCCATTCTTTCTTTCCAATGTCTTCGGCTGCTGCTGCCAAGGATGCTTTCATGTACTGCATGACAAACAAGTCCTTTTAGTCCATAGATATTTTGAAATTTTTTCTATCGTTTGTGATATCCTTGTGATATGTCAATAGGGACCAATGGCTATGAAACATTACCAATACAATCATTCTTTAGGATTAATGTACAAAAGGGTTTTAAATCAATGCTTTTTTTAATACCTTGTCATAACATTGGAATTCTCCAATTCCGGGAAACCTCCAAGTTCCATTGGTTTCTGGATAAGATGGATATCTGAGCTCTCCACAAGGACCCATTCCCACTTGTATTTCCTGCAAAAGTATTGATCTTATAAGTTCAAATTTCATTCAAGGCAGAGGGACAGAGAAAAAGATGTGGAAATGGCAACGTATTAAGCATCAAGTTCCAAGTTCCCATTGCAACCTCTATTAACTTCACCTTGATTTATATAAAAAGCTGCTAACCAAAGCCATCTGATAGGCCCCAAATGTTTTTAAGTTTGTACTATTGCTATGCTTAGATTCTATTAGGATAAGTACTTATAAGATAAAAAGAAAAAAATAAGAAAGAGTAAACACATTCATAAGTTCTCCCATAAAGTTAAAGTTTTAGCTTATATACAAGTTAAAGTCAGCTTTTTGGAGAAATTTAACTCATTTAACTTATTCAAAAAGCTAATTTTAATTTATACACAAGTTAATTTTACTTTAGAAGAGAAGTTTATCTCATTTTTTAAAAATTTCTTTTCTTTTATAAATATGTATGAAGAAGTTTATCCAGAACCTAATTAGATAACGTTCACTGCAAGCTCAAAATCACAAGGGAATTTCTTGTACGTTTGTTTGTTGCCTGAGTCCAAAATTGTAGCATGCATGGAACACGCGTTTTAGGGAATGGACCATATTATCGGTAATGGATTTTCCTTACAGACACAAATACCTCAATAGGAGATATAACGGTGAAAGGAGAAAGGAGTGGATCTCTCCAACTGTTCTTTCTAATTAAAACTAATAAATTAATGCTTGTCAATAAAAAAAAAAACCCTCAGAATATAAACAACTTTATTTTATTGCAGTTTCTGTACCCTATATCAGCAGTTAACAGTTTGTAGCATTAGTTGCCGAATTACTTACCACGATAACACTGCCCAAGTAATCTCTGAATCTGTCACGAAAGCTTCTCATGTAGTCAGAGTACACTTGGAGAGGAGTCCTTCCTTTTAGAACAGGAACCGAATCACAGCCCAAGGAGATGTACTCAGGATTCCTCCTTCCAGATCTGTCTGTGTAAACCAGCTCAGGGTTCTTGCTGATTTCTTCCAACACCCATGGTGGTAGAGGAATGCTGAAACAAAAAATAAAAAGTACAATACTAAGACAATTGTAACAAAAAAGTTTTTATTTACTTGGCCAAGGTCCTAACAATATCAATTAGCTCATATCATCCACCATTTAGAGAATATAACAGTAATCCTTTTATTTAAAGAGAAATGTTAGTGATACTTTCTCTAACACTGATTGATTGAAATTTATTGAAAATCATCAATTTTGGTAGGCTACATTTCTCATTCAATGATGACTCTTTTTCGTGATTCAAAAGTGGGATCTACAACAAAAAATGGTGATTTTCAATAAATTTTAACTAGTCATGAAGAGTGTGTTAGAAAGAGTATCATAAATAGTGTCGCTAGCATTCCTCTTGCTTGGTTTCAAAACATCAATTTCTAACAAGGGGCAAAGTATAAAGATAAAAGAACTTTCACAAGTAACATAAAACAAGTATTTTTCTCATACCTGCAACTGTCTCCAACATTTCCCCCACACTGATGGAAAGACATAACAACTTGAAGCTTCAAACCATGCATTTGCAGCATCTGCACAAGCTCAGCATAGGGTTCCCAGTTGTACTTCAAAGGCCCTTCTTTCTCCACCAAACCCCACCAAGCATCCACCATTACACCTTCAACCCCTGCACTCTTCAGGGCCATCAAACTCGCATTCATTGCTCTCGGCTTGTTCAAGCTTCCTCCCATTGTTACCGTGTCTAATGGCAGCATCACATACACAGGTACTCTCTTCGAATCATCGTGGCTATGTGCGACTGACGGAGCCAGCACCTTCTCCCATTTCTCGCGAGTGTAATGAGCTTCTTGCACGAAACTTTTCGCCCGGAGATGGAACAATGATGATGATAGCATGAATTTTGAAAAACTAACAATTGCAGGGACATCATCAGAAGTTTTAAGGACTTTGGTTTCCTTCTGATTAATAAAAGAAGTTGAAGAACGAAGTGTTAGAGCCATGTTTTTGAAGATGGAGGAAGGATATGTAGGAATTGGTTCAAGATGGTATGCTTGTATTTGTAAGAAAGAACTTGTTGGGTTGAGGAGTTGAAGTTGACAACATTGGTGGGCTCGTTATTGAAAAGTGGAAAAAGTGCAAGAAATCAAAACTAGTCTGTTTCTGTTTGAACCTTGCGTACGTGTTTCCACCTATTCCATGCTTATCTATCTCAAAACGTATGAGCCTCAGTTTTTAACGGTTATTTAAGGTATCAGCCTCTTGTCTGTTCAAGTGAAAATTTCGAGCCATCCCCTAAACAATAAATAACATGTCTTGAGGCTATCCAATAATATTGACAGTTTGATTTATTTTTCATTTAATTCAATTGAAATTGTTCAACCCACTAGTGTGTTTGATTTTTGTTAAGATTCATAATAAGTCACACACCCAGTGCGATCACCTTATAAAAAAGAAATCGAAATTGCATAGCCATTGAAGGTGGATGAGAAATGTTTTTTTTGTCATCTGGCAACAATTTTCCTAATACCTACCACAGTCATGCAATTATTTGGTTGATAACGTCCAAATTATGACGCCACGCAGGAAGAATTAAAATGCTGATGAGATTTTCCTAATATGCTGAGCTTTTAAGGATTAATAGCATTTTTAGCTTGTTTGAATTACGTCTAGGATCCACTTTGCACCTGGCCTAGTGGGATAAGGCTTTGTTGTTATTGTTGTATTCATTTCTTCACACTAAATCATGTAGAAGATGTGTCAATCGCAAATCCAAACACGCCATTAATCTGGCTTGTAAAGCCTTTGTGCTGCTTATCCATTTTATCTGATTGATTAAAAAGATAGTTACAACATAAAATAACGCCGGAGTTTCCATAACTGCAGAGGAATTTTGCGTGAATTGATTATTGGTATGATATTTGGGAAAAAAAACCAAAATAATACATTTTTATTATAAATTTACCAATTTGGGGTATTTTTGAAATATATTACAACTTTGGGGCAGTTGGTCACGCCCAATTTGGGCAGGGGTGGTCACGCCCAAATTAGGCGGGAGTGGTCATGCCTAATCTGGGCGTGTTCCACCCCAGGCTGACACGTGGCAATTTAGCTACAGCGCGATGTTTTCATAAATTTTGGAAGACTATAACTTTTGATTGGGATGCCCGATTGAGGCGCATAATATGTCAAAACGATCGTTATTTCAAGGAGAAGCCGCTACTGAGTCTCGAAGGGGATTTGGTCAAAATTTTTTCCCAAAAAAGGCCTCTAAGTGTTTCAAAATTGCAATTTTGTCTTCCAACCTCCAAAAAATTTCTCGTTTTCTATTTTTTTCTTTATTCAACTAGTGAATTGCATGGTATTTTCTATTTTTTTGTTTACTTCAATTAATTTTGAGCATTTTGACATATCGTACGACTCCATCGGATATTTCCGTCAAAAGTTCGACCATTTGAAACTTATATTGTTTGTTGTTTTTTTATTTCTGTCAATTTTATTCAATTAGTGAATTGCATGCTGCTTTTTTTTATTACTTCTATTAATTTCGATTGTATTTTATTTTTTTATGTCTCCATTGGACATCCCAGTCAAATTACATGATTCATTATTTACATAAATCAAAATAAAATTTCACTCAAATTTCATTAAACAAAATTATAATTTTGTTAATTTATTTTTAAAAAACCCATTCAATTTTTTCACCTTAGGGATTCCTTCGTGTTACAATTTGGTTGTATATTTTTATTTA
>PYAF01004847.1:412224-423787 GCA_007407185.1 Glycine tomentella | reverse complement strand
AAATTAAAAAACAGTACAATTTAAAATAAGTATTGTACTAGAGTTAGTGATGGTCTTATGTGATTGACAAAATGTTCAAAAATTGTTGTAGAATTGATTTATATTTTTCTTATTTAAAAAAGTACAGTAAAAAAATAATTAATATAAGTAATAAAAAAATTAAAAAGCAGTACAATTTAAAATAAGTATTGTACTAGGGTCAGTGATGGTTTTATGTGATTGACAAAATGTTCAAAAATTGTTTGTAGAATTGATTTGTATTTTTTCTTATTAAAAAAAGTACAGTAAAAATAATAATTAATATAAGTAATAAAAAAAATTAAAAAACAGTACAGTTTAAAATAAGTATTGTATTAGGGTTAGTGATTGAGACATACTTTATGTCAAAATGGTAGAAATTAATAGAAATAACTAAAAAAATAAAAAAAATCATGCAATTCACTAATTGAATAAAATTGACAAATAAAAAAAAAAACAAACAATATAAGTTTCAAATGGTCGAACTTTTGACGGAAATATCCGATGGAGTCGTACGATATGTCAAAACGCTCGAAATTAATTGAAGTAAACAAAAAAAATAGAAAATACCATGCAATTCACTAGTTGAATAAAGAAAAAAAAAATAGAAAACGAGAAATTTTTTGGAGGTTGGAAGATAAAATCGTAATTTTGAAGCACTTAGAGGCCTTTTTTGAAAAAAAAATTTTGACCAAGTCCTCTTCAAAACTCACCAACGGCTTCTCCTTGAAACAACGATCGTTTTGACATATTATGTGCCTCAATCGGACATTTCAGTCAAAAGTTATGGTCTTCCGAAATTTACGAAAACACCGCGCTGTAGCTGAATTGCCACGTGTCAGCCTGAGGTGGAACACGCCCAGATTAGGCATGACCACTCCCGCCTAATTTGGGCGTGACCACCCCTGCCCAAATCAGACGTGACCAACTGCCCCAAAGTTGTAATATGTTTCAAAAATGCCCCAAATTGATAAATTTATAATAAAAATGTATTATTTGGGTTTTTTGGCCATGATATTTGTGTTAGGAAATTAAATTTTCTCACCTTTATTACGTGCTACATATTGTATTAATAATTATATTATGTTATTTAATATATATTAAATAAATTAAAGTGATCAATTAAATATGTTTAAATAGATTTCTAAATAAATATGAAATAAATGGGTGAATACTAGTATTGGAACAATTAAATTTAATGAGAGCTTACTAATCCAATAATAAGCATTATATATAGGATTATGATCAATGTCTAATCAACTTTATTTTTTTTTCTTTTCCATTTAGAGAGAATACTCTATAAGGAGTGATTTGACTGAAGAAGACTAAAGCTCATAAGAGTAAGCTAAAGGCGAGAAGATTAAAGATAAATAACTACTGTTATGCATTATTTGTTTAAGATTTCTTGATGCTTTAATATGAAGTTTTTAACATGAAAATATTTATAATCGTCATATATTTATCATCATATATATATATATATATTATTGTCAACAATTAAATGATAATTTGTTATCAGAAAAAACATTCAATTCATTATGACAAAGTTTGAGTAATTTTATTATAATCTCATTTAGAAAATTAAGAGCAATAAAATTAAGGAACTTATACATTTAATTAAATAAAATAAACCTTTGGTTTATGTTTGTTTTATTTAATTATTATTGTTTTTAATTGTCTTGTATTTCATAATAAATTGATTGAAACAATATTGTCGCCAAAGTAACCTCTGTTGTGGATAATTCATTATTGTGAAGTATTTTAGTTGTCTTGTATTTCATAATAAATTGATTAAAATAATATTGTTGCCAAAGTAACCTATGTTGTGGATAATTCATTATTGTGAAGTATAAAGATGAATATATTTGTTATTTATGCGAATAATCATCGACCCAAAGGAAGATTATTATTTGACCAAATAATATATATACATGTGGTGATAAATATGTGACGATTATAAAGATTTTCATGGAAACAGTAGTCGGTCCAAAGGAAGACTATAGCTTGATAGGATTTATTGTCAATATTTGATTACTACATTTAGAGTATCACTTACAAATTGGTATTTTTGGTCCAAAGATCAAATGTTAATGTTGTGCTAGGTATCTTGTAAATGGGCTCATGTTGGTTTGGATTGTTTGTTAATGTCATTATATGCATTTTGTTTTAATTATGCATTTGGTATGACATGAATGTTAAAGAAAGATAATGTGAAAATTGTTCTTGGTTGCATAGATCTAGACCTTGCGCTAAGGATGGAGAAACTCACTTTCACTCAGAAAAATCCAAATTTGGATTACATAGAGAAATGAGAGTGCTCTAACCGCATGAGTCTAATGATCATGAAACGCTCCATTCCAGAGGTGTTTCAAGGCTTTATTACCGAGAACACTGATGCTAGGAAGTTACTCCAAGAAATCGAGCAATATTTTGCTAAAAATGAAAAGGCAGAAACGAGTAACACATTAGCAAAACTCGTAACCATGAAGTATAAAGAAAAGGGGAACATAAGAGAGTACATTATTGAGATGTCTAATTTTGTTGGAAAACTCAAGGCACTAAAGTTAGAGCTATCAGATGATTTGTTTGTGCACTTGGTTCTCATTTTTCTTCCTGCACAATACGATCAATTTGTAGTGAGTTACAATACACAAAAGAATAAATGGACTCTTAATGAGCTCATTACTCATTGTGTGCAAGAGGAAGAAAGACTTTAGCGAGAAAAGACTAATAGTGAATTTTCTTAATGACACATATCGGAGGTCAGATAAATTAGAAATCATCGGGTATACTAACTTTGATTTTGCTGGATGCCAAGATAGTAAAAGATCTACATCAGGTTATGTCTACAAGTTGGCTGGAGGAGCTATTTCTTGGAAGAGTGTTAAGCAGACATGTGTAGTTTCCTCTACTATGACCGCTGAATTTGTAGCTTGTTTTGAGGCGTCCAACCATGGGGTATGGCTACGAAATTTTGTCACACGACTGCGTATAGTAAGTGGTGTTGAAAGACCACTAAAGATTTATTGTGATAATAAGTCAACAGTATTGTACTCCAACAATAACAAAAGCTCTTCAAAATCGAAGCACATTGATATAAAGTTTCTGATTATTAAAGAAAGAGTTGAGAGTGGTCAGATTTCTATAGAACACATAGGGACAAACTTCATGCTTGCAGATCCGCTTACTAAAGGCTTAGTGCCTAAGGTCTTTCACGAGAATACTGCTTATATGAGTGTTATTTTGTTTGATGACACTATGGTTTAGTGAGAGTTCTTTATGTTGGTGTTCTATACAAAAACATTTATATGTCCATTTTCTGCAGAATAAAGATTTTGATGTTATTTTTCCTTTGAATGTGTATTTTTGTGCTTGTTTCTACTTTGTGTATGCGGAAAATTAAGAATTGATCTTATAAGAACCAAAGAAGAATCAATTGGAAATAGGCATGATAAAGATCACATTGCATGTAATTTCCATGTCACTCATCCATACTTGATATATGTCGTTGAATATATTGGTGTGACGACCATGGAAGGTTTAGTTACACCTAATAATGACAAAAGCCACCATGATCTCATATTAATATAGGAGATGAACCAGTTTGTATCTAAGGGGGAATCTAAAGACAAATAACATACAGTTGCGCACTAAGGATATATGATATAATTATCTCAGGTTAATATGTAGCCCAATTGAGAGATTGTTAGGAAATTAAATTTCCTGACATTATTATGTGCTACATATTGTATTAATAATTATATTATATTATTTACTATATGTTGAGTAAATTAAAGTGATTAATTAAATATTTCCAAATAGATTCCTAAGTAAATATGGGATAAATTGGTGGATACTAGTGTTGGGCCAATTAAGTTTAATGAGAGCTTACTGGCTCAACAATAAATACTATATATAAGATTATGGTCCTCAATATGTCAAATCAAGTTTCTTTTTTCTTTCTTTTCCATCTAGAGAGAATATCCTCTAAGAAGTGATTTGACTGAGAAAAATTAAAGCTCATAAGGATAAACTAAAAGTTAGAAGATTGAAGATAAATCATTATCACCATGAAAACAAATTTGTATTATTTGTTTAAAATTTTTTAATAATTCTATATATGATATTTCTGGAAATTTTATTGGATGATGGATAAAAAAAGTAGAACTTGATAGTTATAATCTCATCAATCAACTTAATGTTCATGTCCCTTTTATATAAACAGATAGGTTTATATCCTTTTTAAATGAGACTTTCATTGACGTTAGATTCTAGGATCAAGATTCCCCTACAGTTAAAATTTTAACTGCACAAATATTAACCCTGAAAAAATGTTTCTTTATTCATTAAAGTAAAGTATTTTATTTTTCAAAATTTATGCACCGTGTATCTGCATGGGGTGGACTTCAATTCCAAAATACTCGGGAGGATCCATTACCTAGATTCTATGCTATCCACATGTGACATATGGTAGCACAATGATTTGTTTCTCTTAAATAGGCACTGCTTATCCTCGCAGTAAATCTTTAGAGGGAGAGTCATACCATTTCATGTCCAATTCAAAAGGAGTTTGGATTAAGAGTAGGTCATGCTCAACTATGACATAGGTTTATTTCTATTTTAATTTTCAACTTCTTTTAAATAATTAAATAGAATAAAGATAACATAATAAAAATTAAAAATTATGTTTCTTGAACTTAAAGGATTGTTGCAGTGCAAGATCTCATCACTTTCATATAAGTAGGAATGATCGATTTATTTCATGGGAGAACCTGTGTTCAATTTCTCTACTGTGTGTAAAATTTATTGGACCAGTAACAGTCACCCAACACGTGTGAGATTAATCTCTAATACAATGGATTAGGAAACACCCATGTTTCTGACCTAAAAAAATAAAGAACTTATGCATCTCAGATTAGAACTTAAGATATTAATGTGGAGCAGTGAACACCTCAATGGGTGTCTACAATAAATCTGAATCTTCATGCATACTACTCAAACGGTCAAATTCCCGCCATTAAATCGACCCTAGTGAATAATTTGATAAGTGATATGATGCTAATGGAGAAGAGATAAAAGAAGATGAGAGTTATTAGAGAATCTGGATCATCAATCAAATTTATATGCATTTACGCATTCAACAATTTTTTATCAGATGGTTCATATTTTATTTTGATAAATAAGAGTTAAAACACGCAATTAAAATTTGAACAGTTCGATCTTCATCCAATGGTTATAAATAAAGTGTCCGCATAAATGCATGCAAATTTGACTGCACTGAATTCGATTCTGGGATGGTCTTGGATCATGATTGAATGAAATATCATGTATAGCCCTTAGGCATTTGGTGGTGACGTAGCCCTGACTAATAAGGCATTGGCAATATTCAAATGCTTGCTGTGTTTCTTTGCCTAATGGTTTTTCAAGTAGTCAGGAGTTGGGACATAGAGAAAGAGTAGTGGGGTTCAAATCCCAGCTAAACTCTCTCCTATCCCCACTTAGAGACCAAAACCAAAACAAAGCTTGCACTGCTGATAACTTTGCCTAGTATGGTCCTCCTATAGTCACGGTTCCATAAGTTTTTCTTTATCCACAAATATTAGTTTTTTTAAAATGCCAGTTGCGGGAATTAGAATTTGTGACCAATGACGGATTAAAAAAATTTCTGGTGAGAACAAAATATAATTTAATATTTGCTCGGACGATAGATAACATAAACTCTATTAAAAAAATATTAGAAAAATTGAAAATAATAAAGTGAATAAAATTAGTATCAATTTTTTTTCATCTTTTTACATTCATCTTTTAAAAATATTTTTGACAAAAAAGTTTATTCAACATATGCAACTAAAAAGAATTTACTTAGTGAGGCAATTATCCCAATGCTTTATACATACATAGATTTGTTTTTTCTCTCTTCTTGGTTCACGTTTAGTGAACCACTAAATCAATTTTATATCTCGGTTCCATAACTCCATAAGTAATAGCACAGTACGGGATTACTATAACTTCCTAAAGTCTAAACTAAATATATTATTAATAAGGGGACAGAGATACATGTTAGAAAGAACTTGGTTAACAAGTGTATATTGTCGGCTTTAATGCATCGGCATCAGATGGAACGTGGAAGTATTCAAGTTTGATTGAGAAATCGGGCAAGTTGATCTTGTTTCAGAAATTGATGATTCAGCATCTTCCAAAATGCTTGATTTTTAATATTTTGTACATTGTACTCCATCCAACGAAGGGTCATTGGGATGAGTTGTGTGCATGTAATTCGTAGGGCAAAATTTGTGGAGGAAAATAGAACCTTATCATGAACGTTTGTCACATTTCCTCCCTGAACTAAAAAATTATTAGGAGGAAAAAACTTGATTAATCGGTGACCAAGGGAAAAGGGACATGTGAACAAGTTAGCCTCATTTAAGATTGGAAATCAACAAAAATTGACAGAAGCCGTCGATTAATTTGGAACTTTTTTTAGCATAAGGTTCTTGATGGGAGTAAGAAAAACGACAGCTTTCTAAAACCCCTCGTGGTGAAATTCGCTTATTTCATAAGATTTCTATCCAATGTAATCCAAAATGGAGGGAATCTCTCACTTTCTGAACAAGTCATTTCGTTTCTTATTTTTTGGGGAAGTTAATCACCCTTGATTTTACACAATTTACTAACTAATCCAATCCAATAACGTAGCAATGATGGCTGCTGTAAACTAATGAATTGAAAGCATCGGTGCTTAAGCTCTAGTTATGCAAGTCCTTCAGCATGGTAACAAAATAAAGGCTCTAGCCCTTTGAAATAAATTGCAAATAAAAATAGTGGAAGGGTGGAGGTTATGGCAGAAATTTATGCAGTTCCTACAGTTTGAAGAAAAGATGATCGATACACATGAATTTAGAGACGAAGTGCAAGGTGAAATATTTGGAACTAATATCAATTCAGCAAAATATTTGGAACTAAAATCAATTCAGAAAAGTATTTGGAATTCTGAGAATTTGGCATGTACTTAGATGTAAAATCTTAATTAGAACACTTTCAAAAAAAAAAATCTCGAATCTTTCCTAGATATTTTCGTAAGACATGGTAGGGATTGTCTTTGAAGCACAGCTAAAAAAAGTTGTTGGACGTATCCAAAAAAAGGACTACCATGCATGTATCCAATAAAATTTCCAAGATATCTCGATGTATCATGCATGTATCCCTCTCTAGCTTAGCAAGCCAACAAAATCTGAGATTTTAATAACAACACATACTATTAAGGACTTAATGAAGAAATAAAGTAAACTAGTTCCTCAAGAATTTCTGTCTTCATCCAAGACAAAAGAGCCACCAAATGTATGCAATTCAGTAAATATTGTGCTACCTTGTACTAATTGATCTAATTGGTATTGTTGCCTTTACACCCATGAGTTACAAGTGCTGGAAAGTGAAAATTCAAGAATCTGCCATGGGGAAAACAGATCCAATTCGATCGCCCAAACGATAGCACTTGATATTGACCGCATATGGACCAAGCTGAATGTGGTTATCCTCCCCACCAACATAGAAACACAGGGTATACAAAGCAATTTCAAATTCAGGGCTCACTCCAACCAAAGTGCTGGATACAGATTTTAGGACACCATTCCATTCAAACTGAATAGTCAGAAGCTGGGCTTCAGAGTCAGGCTGCAAGTTACGGTGGCAGAGAACGTTAAAAATGAGATGGTTACAGCATAGATTATAACAAATGCTTACCTACAAACTAACAGAACCAAGCTAAGTAAAAGAATCTTTTGTAATAAAATAGAACTATCAATGAAAATTTATCATTAAGGCTCTCAGTTTTGGGAAAAATAGTATTTTGTTGTTGCTGAAAAATATATTCATCGTGTGTTGGTGTCATGCTCATGCATGAGTTTATTACTTCATTACTTTCTTGTGAATGGTGCACCAAACTTGTATTTTTGTGCTTGGAATTGTTGCCAATAAAATAGGTTTAACAAAAAGTTACTCACAGTTTCTCCCCGTCGACGGGGAAAAATATAGCCTTGATAATCAACTCTCCCCTTTGCTTCTTCAAGGTAAAACTGCCAAAATACATCAAGAGGTGAGATAGAAACAGTCACATAATGACAAGATAAGTTCAAATTACAAATTAAAGGAACAATATATCTGTGCAAGCTTCATCTTCTTAACAGATTAATGACTTCACAAATAATAAGATAAAATACTTTTGGAAAGAAGTTCATTCATTTGACCATATACTAGAGCTACTTTTGATTCTGCAATATTTTGTTCATTAATTACTCCAGATTCTTTCATTTCCATATAAAGATCATTTCCCTCACGAGTACGTTGCATCACAAAAAGTTGTAGGCGACAAAAAAATAACAAAGAAATTAGCAGGTCTGAATAAGTACTTGTTGATACAGTAGCATGTCATTGGGAAAAGTATTGACTACACAAGACTATTGCAAAGTATTCTTAGCAATTTCAACTTTGGAGTTATTCTTCAAGGAGCCATGTTTACAATAAAACTAGACTGCACAGTGGCAAAATAATCCACAATAATACAATATAGTAATTGGCTAGCCAATGAGACTGGTAATAACAGAATAATGGTTGAAAAGAGCATCAAATACGACTTCCAATATAACAAGTTAACCCACCTTCAATTTGGCATGAATTGTGAATAGATAATTAGAAACAGGCAGAAAGAAAAACATGAGGTCGTACCTGCAGCCAGTTATGAAAGCCAGAAACTTCACCACATTGTTTGGTTTCTCCAACAAAAACATGTTCAAAAGCAGAAGAGGAACCAGAAGTGCCACCACGGCCATAAAGGTCAAACCACAGACTGGTAATCGTTCTTTTGAATTCTTGGTAATTCCCTGATACAATTCCCTTGGATGCAAGATACTTGTGAAGATACTTAATTGGTGCTGTTCTACTGATTTCTTCTATGAAAGAAGCTTGCTCTTGTCTCTCTTCAGATGTGACTACTTCCTTACATCCTTGATGTGGATTGTAATTATCTAAAAGTGAAAGAAAACGAGCAAATGTAGGCTTTCTGAATACATCATCGCTAACCCAAGTAAACAAGCTCCCCTGTGCCATATCTTCCTTTTGGTATGCCTTTTTCCCTTCACCACAGTCAATTTCATAGTGTCTGCCAGGTACCAAACGATTTAAATCAAGATCCCAGAGTTTTTCACAAGCTCTTGACAGATCAGCAAGTTCATCTTCTGAGGGCTCCACACCAGCACAAACTTCAACCTCATTAGAGTATTCTTGCTCATCAGCAGGTAGTTTATAGCTGTTCCAGTTGTCCTTTGGAACCTACATCAAGTTGGTAAAATCGATCATTCAAATTCAGACAGGGATGAAGCATAAAACATTCAGAACTGATTACATCACAAATTCAGTAACAAAGTTAACATATAGTAGATTTCAAAGAAGATATACCTGTAACAGCAATATTAAACATAATAATACAATTTGTTTAAAATGATACAAAACACTGAAAAAGCCGCATTAGTTTTTTCATTTGACATATTGATTATTAAAATTAAAAGATAAACCTCATGTGGACGCCTTGAAGGCTTTCTACCAACAGTCTGCCAACCATCTTCATCTTCATCCACCTGCAACAAATTAAAAAATCACACCTAAATAGTTCAATTTTAATAGAAAAATTATCCCTATTATATACAGCATCACATGGAAAGAAGAAAAAGACTGTCCAATAACCAAACTTTCTCAATATTTTCAATGTTCCCATACTCTCATAAAGCCAAATTCTCAACTACCCAGTTCAGTGGAACATTTTTCTTTTACATAAATTAAAAAAAAAAAAAAACTACTTATCCCATTACCCGGAGGCTTCATGCTATGCATAGGTAAGGGTGAGAGATATTGTACACAGCCTTACCCTTTGATATGCAAAGAGACTTATTCCAGATTCTTTTACATAAATTGAAAAAAAAAAATCTTCTAATATTTTTCTCCAACAACAAAGCTTAAACTGTATGCACGGAGACAGATCTATATCACATAAAGGTAACAAGTAACAACCGAACGAACCAACAATAATCTTGCTATTGTTAGATGAATAAAATTAGGTTTGAGCTACATTACATTTAAAAATTAAAAACATATAGTGGAGATCTTGAATTGAAATATGCAAACATATCATTTATAAACTTTAATACTAAGCTAAGGTGCAGCCATGCCATATCTCTGTTCAAAGTGTTAAAATTGCAACGAAGCCCGGAGAGGTAGGAGGCGTGATTACCTTCTGGGGTTTGTAGGAACTTTGAGATTGGGGCTCCTCGTACCCAAGACGACATTTTTCCTGAATATAGAAAAAAGCGCAATAGAATAAGAATTAAGAACGGTTACATGAATAGTTAGTTTATGGAGAAGAGTTTTTTTTTATTTTATTATTGACAAATGTTAGTTTTGTTTAAAAAAAGGATCGAATCTAGGACTTTTTTCTTCTTCCCTTCTTCTTCCTTAACCATTCAACGAATCTTATATCTGGGTTTATTTAGAAGAGTATTATAGTATTTAACATTAGAGGTAGAGGAGAAGTGAATGAGATTAACCTTATAAGGCGTGTTGGAAGGCCTGTGTCTGTAAGTATCATCTTGCCACTGTTCCTCCTATAAAGAAAATGATGATAAGATTACATGTTTGTTTTGGGGGGATCGAGAATAATAGAGATGAAGAAATGTGACCTTGTGTTGGTGGTGATGCTGCTGATGAGGAAGCGGGTGATCCTGCAAAAATGAAGAAATGAGATTGGGTGATCCAACAAATATTAAAAAACATGTGAGTTGGAATGGTAGTTGTTGTTGTTCACTTGTTGTTCCCCGGAGACGAGTTCAGCCCAGGAGCTTCTACTGCGATCTTCTCTCCCGTGTTGTTGTTCTTCCCGATCGTTGTTGTTATCGTCACGATCACCGACAGCAACGTTGATCAAGCCCTTGATGAGATCCTCCATGTTGATGTTGTTCTTGTTGTGGAAATGGCGAGAGAGAACACTAACACATTACACATTACACAGATCTCTCATCATCATCTATGCAATGTGTTGTATAGCATTGGGAGAGTTACTTAACGAGTTAACGTAACTTTACGAAAGTCAAAGGCTATCTTTACAGGTAGACTCGTCAGATCGTGAGATCAGATTACACAATTTTTCTTTTCTTTTTTCCTCTAAATTAAAATGTCAAAAGCCATTAATGTAAGTAAATAAATGATGAATGATAAAAAAGAAGTATAAAGATAGATGGAACTTAAATGTAAGAAATCAAGTATAAAAAAATCATGATTTTCTTAAGACTTTTTATTTTTTATATCAATAAGGAATATAATAATCTCACGTTATAAGAAAAAAATAAATAAGTTAAAATAAGACCTACGCCTATTTATGTAAGTTTTATTCATTATTTTTTTAAGGTTAAATTTGTTCTTTTTCCCCTCAAATTTATTATGTAGATTCAATTTGGTTCTCTAATTTTTGAAATTAATTGAATTTGATCATTCACTCTAAATT
>PYAF01004847.1:390211-408403 GCA_007407185.1 Glycine tomentella | reverse complement strand
ATTTTTACAAATAGTGAATTTAACCATCATTATTTATTATTTTATATTCTCCCTCTTTACGAAGCACATAAATTATTGTCTTTTTTATCAAGTTAAAAAAATATATTTTCCCGTAATTGTTCAATCAAACAGAAAATTTCAATTAATTTATTTATTTTTACTTAAAGTAAAATATACTCAATTAATTTTAACCATAGTAAAATACTTATAAGTTATAAATCACCGCTAAAATAATACTCAGTTAATTAATTCTTTTCAGACTATAAAAATTAAAATGCCTCCATTTTAATATTTCAAATCCATATATTTGACCATAAAGAATATTTGATCAATTTAGTTATTTTTTTTCTTCTTTATAGTTTCACCTATATTTGATATTTAATTATTTACAAACAAGGCATTACAAATTTGATAATTCGTTTGTAATAATTGACAAATTAATGCTTGTTGAAAAATGAAAACTTGAGTGGGATCCGGCCCAATGACGCGAGCGGAGCGGCCCAGAACCGAAGTCCTAACTGAACCCGAGCCTAAAGAAACAAAATAAATATAAGACACTGTAACAAATTAGTTAACAATTGAATGATTAATTAATTCTCAAAATTTATAATTTAATGTCAAATTTACACTAATAAATATAATTTATTATTAAATTAATTTTTAAACATTTGATAAATTAATCTGACAGATTTAATAATAAAATTAATTTATTGTATTTTTTCACAGACCAAATCTGCACAATTAATTTATTATCATATCATACTTTCTAATAATTAATACAATAAGAGTAGGAAATGAAAAAAATAGAGTCTCACATTCTTACATCTCCATTTCCCTCACTCACCCTTTGTTGCTGGTCTTTGTTTGGTTGGGGGTTTCAATTTTTCATTTTCAATTTCGCGCGAAGAAGAAGAAACAAAGAAAGGTGGTGCTAGGTGTGGATGTTACTCTATTCTATGGCGACACCCAACAATCCCAACATCATCAATAACAACAACAACATCGCTACGGCGAAACCAGGAACCCTAGGCGTTGGCGTGGGTGGGGTCCCTACTCCGCCCAAGTCCCAGCGCGGCCACAACAAGCCCAAGTGCAAACAGTGCGGCAATGTCGCTCGTTCAAGGTGCCCCTACGAATGCTGCAAGAGTTGCTGCTATAGAAATCAAAACCCCTGTCATATCCACGGTTCGTTCCTTACCGTTCTTTTTTCCCTTTTTTCAAAACACAAAGAAACATTCTTGCTCTTCTTCGCTACCCTAAAATAATGATATTTCCGTGTTGCTTTGTGCCGTTTTTTTTTTTTTTTTTATTGATTTGACATACTTTAACTGTGTGACTGACTTATTGTATGCTGTGATCTCACCTTGCAAATTGTAGTTAAGAGGAAGGAAATTTTGTTGTTATCATGTCATTCAATTAGTTCAGAAAAAAATTAGGGTTTTATTCTTGATTTGCTTTACTGTTTGTTTCGTTGTGCCTTTTGCTGCTGTTGACTTGTTATAGTTATGCCTTGGATTGATAATGGTCATGCAATTAAGCTATGAATTCAGTGTTATTGATAAAACTGAGTTAGGTTTTCAGTACTTTTTCATTGCAAAAAAACAAAAAAAAAAAACTTTTACATTGTTTGTGCTGTGTCCAAGGTTTTAAACTGCAGGCGCGGTCGTGGTTTTGTTACGATTCTTGACGTTGCTGGAAACTGGGGGCAAATGCGAATGCAATTGTGGTCACGATGTGGTTGTGGCAAGCCCCAAAACCTTGATATTGCAGCTGGAGTCATCAACTCTTATATAGTGCCCTTAGCTTATTATTGGAAAAAGGTCCTCTAATGCTAATAATCAATCTTGGATAGCAGCATAGTTGTTTACCAAAGAGGCATTAGCAAGGCAATCTCAAGTCAGTTTTTTCTGCCCTATTTTGAGTTGCAGTAGCTATGGATAGGCCTTTTTTTTTTCTTTCCTGAAGGAAGATGGAAGAGGTAGGGAATGATGGCAGAAGATGGTAGGTAGTAGGTCTGTTTTTTTTCTTGGGTGAAAGTTGGTGTTGGGTCAGTAATCTCATCTATTGATCAAATATGATTTTAAGAACTCAACATCACCAGTATTTCATGTGACCCAGGTTCTTTCCACCCAATGCATCTCTTCTTGCTGTCTCTGAAGTCTGTTTGCACTTCACACGCTGTCTCTCCAATCTTCACTCTTGTGTTCTTAAATTTCTGTTTGTTTTTCAATTCAAAGTTCAATCTTCTCAAATTTCTCTTTCTGTTTTTTTTTTTTTTTTTTTTTTTTTTAATATAATAATTGTGAAATGTGAACAACTTTAATTACTGGTATTTTTAAATTTTCAAGCATCTGTATATCTATAAATAAATATATTTTCCATATCTCATACCTATAATTTCTCTTTAGTAGCTATCCCGCTATCTG
This sequence comes from Glycine tomentella, assembly GCA_007407185.1. Taxonomy (NCBI): domain Eukaryota; kingdom Viridiplantae; phylum Streptophyta; class Magnoliopsida; order Fabales; family Fabaceae; genus Glycine; species Glycine tomentella. Next base: position 405,977 of record PYAF01004847.1, on the reverse strand, counting down.
CTATTTCATGTTATCATTTTCAAGGCTTTCTGTTACATGCTGCTATCTGATAAAAACCTTGGTAGAACTACACCATAAAAGTTAGCTGATATTGTGAATATATGTGTGTGTGTGTGTGTGTGTGTGTGTGTGTGTGTTATTCCCCTACAGTGTTTTTCAAGGCTTCCTGTTATATGCTGCTATCTGATAAAAACCTTGGGAGAACTACACCATAGGACTTGGCTGATATTGTGATCTCTCTCTCTCTGTTTGTGTGTGTATTACATAATTTTATCTCAAAATCTATGGTTGGATTGAGAGTTCTTATCATAATTTTAGTGTAACTTGTAGGGTGCAAGTTGATCCCCTTTTTTGTGTGTATCCTTACTTTAGGTTTAGAAATTTCATTGTACCTCTCGTTCTTGTACCAATGCCAGTATTCACTTGTGTTCATGCAACACAGCTTTAGTGGATCCCTACCCTTAAGACTTGGCAGGGGGCATGTAAGCATTTGTTAAACTAGTAGCATTAAAAGTACAACGTTCTTCTACAAAGTGAAATAAGAAAATGCATTAAAAAATGTGACTGTTCTGTCAATCTATTGGCGAGATTGAAATTATCTGTATACGTTTCTTTTTTATAATATTTCCCATAATATAAGATCCTAACTGATGTTTATTCTTCTGTCCCTTTGCTTCCATTTCTTATGGTGAATGCAGTGTTAAAAGCTAATTCAACTTTTCCTGACAAGGCACCCTCTTCTAGTGCCTCTCCTCTTGACCAGCAATCCTTAGATCCACCTCAATCAACGTAAGTTATGAGCATCAGCACCCTACATGTGCATCAAATCAACTTTTAGTTTATATTTTAAACATGTTGGGCTTGAATGGAAATATGTTGAATTTATTTAAAAAACAGAGGGAAGATTTTTCTTTTATGCTGAATTCACTGCTAACAGTTTTCTCATATTTTCTCATACCATTTTCTCAATGCAGCACTTTTCTTGAACTTTTCTAGTGTGTTTGTGCAGTGACTTGTTAATTCAACTGTACAATCAACACTTAAAAGCTTCTTTCAAATTCTGTTTTCCCCTGAGCTGAGGAATTTTTTTTTTTGTCTTTTATTTCAGAAATGCTGGTAGAGTTGCATCACTTCGACAGCTTTCCAATAGTTTTGCTCAGTTCAATAATTTACACCTATCACTTCGTTCAAAGAAACCACTAACTAGAAAGGTACACAATGCAGAAGCAATGCTTGGTTTAAGTGATTACTTGTTTTGGCGACCTGTATGTTGTTTGAAAGTAATAGCATTGTGATGTTTACAGGATGCTGCAGCTATAAACGAATGGAGATTTGCCAAGATAAAGGAATACAAGGAGTGGAATGTTGAAGTGGAAAATGAAGCTTTTGACCGATACATGCTGAATGTAGATTTACTGGAAGAAGTATTAGCTGTGAAGTCGTTGGATGACAATGTGCCCTCTGCATTGGAGTCTAATCCTACTCCAATGGAGAGCAGTGAGGCAATGATCCCTGGGATAAAATTGCAGCTAAGATCAAATTCTATGAGAAGTGATGGTTTGAGAATGAGAATACAACAAATTGTCAAGGAGGCATTAAAGAAGCTCGAGAAAAATGTTGTAGATGGTGACATCAATGAATCAATTGATGATGAATCTAATAAAACTTCAGAAAGGGGAAAGGGGATTGAAAGGTTATCAGCTATAAGTGATCTTATGGATAAAATTAATAAAGCCCGAACTGAGGAGGATTTGAAGCCGTGCTTGGAGATGAAGACCCAACTCTTCAATTTGGACGAAGGGACTAGCGTGAAAGACCTTCAAGACAATGAAATGCATGAGAATGAAACTGATGAGGTTGTAAATGATGTGGTACTAGCAGAAGGATTGGATTATTCTCTACCGAAATTTGTTACCACCACTGAGATTGATCTAGAAACTCTCAACACCATAGACAAACACTTTTCTACCCAGTATATAGAGCAGTTATGAGGCTAGATTTCTTAAACATTGCGATTTACCTTGAAAGAAACAGAAAGTTAATGTGCTGTTCTAGGAAAATGCTCTCTAATTAGAATTAGGTAGTCAAATGCAAGCCAAAAAATGTTTTAGAAACTAATCTGGATACTTGAACCGGTTGAAGTGTGAACAGATTATATTCAGTTTGAGCATTATTCAATTCAATTACGGTTCAACGACTTTAGTCCATTAATCAAATCATGAATTGAAAGCTTCGCTGCTTCAATTTGGTGTTCAATAATTTCTCATTCAATTCTGAAGACATTGGCTACAGTGTTAATGAGTAAAGTAATTGAATAGACTAGTAGTTTTAACATTTTAAATTGCTATTCCACTGTCCTTGTTTATTTCTACCCTACTTTCTGACACTGTCAAATTCATTGTCAAGATGCAGCTGCTTCATTTTATTTGGCAAAACCATGTTTGTATTTGGGTATTTTATTATTGTTACAACTTTTTTGTATATGTAAAGATAAGAGTTCGTATAATATTTCTCCCTCTTATCTGCGCATAGTATAGAGCTTCCGAACAATGAAGTACATGAACTATGTATTTTTTTTTTTTTTTTTTACTGTTGTTACAGTGCGATACCCTACTAATTCAATTAACGTACGTTCCTTGCCACCAATGTTGCGATATGTTTATATGCTGAAAGGACTATTCACTATCAACCCTCTTTATGGCATGTTTTTGTCGACAAATTATCTCAGATATTTGCAATGTTATTGGAAATTGAGAGATAATAGTGCACATTAGAATCCCAAGTTTATGTTGTTCTGTAGCTGGTTGCAGAGCTTAAGCAGTAAGCACAAATAGAGTGAACATGGTTTTAAACAGCAGCAATCGTAATTGTGACTGTGAAGGTATTTTAACTCACAGTAACAAAACCGTAACCATAATTGTGGCCGCATCAGTAACATTATTTTCCTGGATTTATTTGCTATATAAAGATTTTCTGACTCATGAAAAGCAATCACAATTTAAAACCACGAGAGTGATTGTGTTGCTGGTTATTTGAGTTCGAGGGATTGAAATATTGAGGTCCAGTAGTTTCCACCAGTCAATACCTCAAACGGGTTCTCTGAAATCTGAGACTTCTCTGATTTTGACTTTTGAAGGGAATAATAATAAGATAAAGCTGCATCATATACATTGGTTAGGGGTGCTATTCTGCCTCATTGAGCCACGATAGTGGGTCAATAGCTTAAAGCTTACAAGGTGATTAAAAGCATCCCGTACATATATTCCTGACCCTATAAATGTTTTTCCTCTATTCACCACCTTAGAAGTGAAGAAACCACTTAGAATATGTGCTCTTCTTGCCCTCTTCAATATTTAATGTTTTGGGCAACCGACAAAAGAAGAGGGGAAGCTCTTGATTTTATGGGTTATAATTTATGATTTATTAGTGGTAAAACATTGAAACAACGTATACCTAATTACTTGCATGAGTGGTAGTACACGTGCAGTTAATTCTAGTTTCAATGGGGCAATTAAATCAAACACTTGATTATGATTATGCATAGTTTATTTATCTTTGAATCAAAGACTAATGCATTGATTAGGCTTGTTGGTTCTTGCGTCAAAAGAATCCTTGATGGGTTTGGGGGGGTGGGTTCCAAAGGCAAAATACCGTTGGGGACACAAAAAGAATTCCATCTTTCACCATTTCTCCTCCCAACTTTTGATAATATTGGTATAGTATAGCCTTTTAGGCTATATGGGTTTCTTAATGTAGAATAGAAGAGCTTTATTTTTATTTTTTTCTTGCTTTATTCTCCTACATTCCTCTTGATCCACAAGTACTTTCTTGGTGGAAATGAAACTTTGAAGGACGTTTTTTTTTTCTTTCCCTTGACACATGCTGTCAATAGTTCTTTCAAGTTTCAATGGCTATACTATACTCATCTCAACATCAACTTTTTAGAGTCTCTTTGCTAATTTATCAAACCCATTATCATGCCCAAATGTTCTCAATCCCTTGATCATCGTAATGATTCTCTATTATAAGATTTTGATTCATTATAGAGTATATTATTACCCCACCAGAAATAAAAAAAAGGAAGCAGGCATTGAAAAAGAGCCTATCCAAAGTGGCAAGTGCTTATCACATAATCAACGTCATATCACTTTTACTTAACTTTTGAACATGGGTAATTTGTGGTGCAAATTACTATATCAACCGTCCAAATTAAATGATTTTATATATAAGTTGTGGATAACATAACAAAATATATTAAAAATCTATCTCAGTTCCATTCATTTTCTACTCTATATATAATTATAGTACTTAGCATTTTACATGCTTTCCATTTGTAGATTCAACCAAATTTGTTGTTTGTTCAAGACCACAGAACTATCTATGATTGTGTTGGGTGACAACGATAGAGAGGAAAGTTAAGAAGTTCACATGGAAATGGTGATTTCCCAGGGAATCAAATTTTAAAACAGGGATATTTATATAATCCTTGATAATTAACTTTGCTAATTAAGAGCTGGAAATCAATAGAGCTAGAACATCATTTTTGTTTCTGGGGGGGATTGTTTTGATTATATATTATTATTATTATTATTATTATTATTCTTTTTTTTTTTAAAAAAAAAGTAACCCATCTGTATGTACAACCAAGAATCATGGCTCTCTAGGACATACGAATCATGGTTTTTTTCTCTATAATTTTGAACAGTACTTTTAGGGATTGATGGCATCCCTAATGGTCAAAACAGTTACACAAAACTTTTCTCCTGTGAAAAAAAAAAACAAAAAAAAAACATGAAATTATTATAAAAACACAAAAAATATTTAGTCATCTTGGCCTGTGAAGTGTCAGGGGCCACATGGTTTGGGACACTTGTGAAATGTGTAGACCAAAAATCTAAATTCATGGCATAAGATAGATAGTCGGCCAAAGGAGGAATAACTATTATGTGGAATTAGGATGTGCAACTAACTGACATGTTGAATGGTACAAGTGCCAATAAGACCACATCATGTTTAGAAAATGTTAGGATAGTTTTGTGTTTAGGACTAATAAACTTATAAAGGATTTTTTCTCTCACAAATTTGAATTAAAATAACTTCTTATCAAAGATTATGTTTTCTTTATGTGTGAATCAATAATATTTATCAATTAACAAGTAAGCATTAATTAATTCTTTTAAATCATAAAAATCATGCAAGTGAATTTTAGATTTTTCCAACAAAATCTTTTTTTATATAATAAAATGAACATTACGTACAAATATTATTTTTTTATATTTAAATGGAGGTTTTCATATTTTTTTATATTTTATTTAGCTAAAGTCAAGTATTCAAGGACTTAAATTAATGGGAAATTCACGTTATTTTTAATCTATTTAGTCCTTTTTTGTGTGAAAAAAAGTGATTTGCTGGGTGAATCAAACTGGACCACTAGTACATTTTTTTTAAGAAGTATAAAGGTGATAATATTTAAATTTTAATATTTTAAATTATGATGAAGTATAATTAAGAGATAATAAATAGTTATTTAACTATTAACTATCAGTCTATCACACGCACTTTATTATCTAAACTGATTTTTTACTCTTGATAATTCAAATCCATCTTATCTTATAAACTCAGGTAGCAAAATATAAATGAGTTTTCCTTACGATTATACATATGTCTGTTGTTACTATTTCTTCCTGCTTTCTTCCTTTGTTTTTTTACTCATCCAATATTCTTGAATAACAGCTAAAGCTTACATCATGAATAACGATTTGTAGTTATGCACGTTGCTTTTGTTTATGTAAGGAAATATACAGCATGAGGATGAACTATGTCTGATGAGAGCATATAAGAGTTTAGTGCACCTAATTTCATATACGTTGGCAATACGTTGATGTTCACATGCAACTAGATTAGGTAAACCTTTTTTTTTTTTTTTTAATGGAATTGGTAACTTTTCTTCCTCTCAAAAGTTATTGCATCCATTATTTGAGTTGAAAATCATGAGCTCTTGGAGTAATAAATTCAACATTACTGTTCCAAAGGGTATCGGTTTATTATTTAATTTTCTTTATGTTGCATCGTTAGTCATCAAATTTCACGAAAAAAGAAAAAAAATCTTGAATTTTTAATACAGTAGCTCTCTAAATCAATAAACCGAAATGACTTAAACTTTTTAAATGAGAGTTAACTTTTTTTTTTTTTTTTTTTATAAAAAAACAAAATGAGAGTTTACTGGGAATTACTTTTTCAACCACCCATTTTTTTAAACACATCATCCATTTCATTTTTTGAATTTTTTGTAGCAAAAACATCTGCAATGTCCCAAAGAGTTTTCTTTTTCTTTTTCAATTGGTTTGTCTTTTGTTATTTAAATTTCGAAATTCTGTGTAAAAAATTATTTCCAGAATTAAGCTTTTAAAACTCTACATATTCTGGAATTAAACTTGCAAAAGCCCAATTATTTTCTAAAATTATAATTCCAGAGATCTATTTATATATTTTCAGTTACAGTTTTAGAAGTCTATTTATTGCATATTCTAAAAATAAAATTCCGAAAGTTTATTTGTATATATAGTTTCAGAATTACAGTTCAGGAAAAAAAAATTCGCAAAATCTATTTGTTACACATTCTGAAAATAAATTTTCAGAAGTCTATTTATCGTATATTTCTGGAGTTATAATTTTGGAAGTCAATTTATAATACATTCTAGAAATAAAATTTCGGGAGTTTATTTTTTTTGTTTTTAAAAGTTTGTAAAAGAATTAATGAAAATGACTTCTTTTTTTCATAGTTATTTATTTAAAAATTTCAAGATAAGATAAAAATAAAGTGAAAATTTTAATTAAAAAAATAGAAAACGATTCTCGATCTTAAACTAAATAACCCCTTATAGACAAAGGAGATTACTAAAAAGAAAATAAATCAATGGTTAGTGTGTTTCATTTCTATTAAATGCACTAAATTTGTTTTATCCCAAATTCCATCCTGCCCCATTGTTTTGTGAACCTTGTGCTCTCTAGTCTCTAGCCTATATTTATGGGTGTTCTTTTCACTTGTATGAGATGTTTAGCTAATTACTGCGATATTTTGTATATTTGAACAACTTATCCAAATTGTTCAACAATCATTTAGACTTCATAATAGATGATATACATCTTCCTCTCCAATTTACTAGAAACTAACAAACACATAGATAGTCCATGGAGGTTAGGAAGTAATAATCAAATGGAATTGGATAATGAAAAAATGGTTATTTGGACCAAGGTCTTTCTATAGTTGTTCAGAGTGATAAGCACGAACGAGCTAATTCAATTGGTCTTGTCATAATCTTGGTATTTATTTTTAGAAGAATTGTGCAATTCTCAACCGGCATTAAAGTTCCTTTAGGCTCTATCTAATTAAAGTGGTCAATACTCAATAGTAGTACTACTATTTAAGAGTAAAAACTAAACATTCAACAATTTTGAAGAAGGAACCTAATAATGATGGTTTGTTTTTTCTTTTAAAATAAAATAAAATAGCTAAGCCAGACTTCTTTCACTTGTTTATGTTTCTTTGGGAGGGGGGTATTTATCATTATTACCTAAGCTCATCATCTTTTGCAAGTGAAAATGACAAAATTAAAGAAAGGCAAGGCAGTGGCGACAATCCAAATGAGTTTTAAAGCTAATTATATTGAAGAAACTAAGCACAGCTAATCTCATTATACTATGTGGTCCCTACCACACCCTCAAATTCTTGAACAGTTGTAACTGAAACAACCAAACATGTATTCGAAAGAGAGTGGCTGGCTTGATTTTCAAACATCAATTATCATCACTACCATGCTTAATTAATTAACAAATGCATAATATTAATAATAGTAATAATAATAATAATAATAATAATAATAATAATAATAATAATCAGTCTACTAATGCTTCATTGACACGGCGCAATTGAGTTTTGTGGGATCAAGTCAAAGGAGGCTGGCGGAAATTTTGGAAACCCCATTTCCCAAATCAAAACAAGAAATTCCAAACACGACTTAACCTTTTCACAAACTGTATTTGTTCTCACCTATAGTCTATGTTGATGACAATTGCTCAATCAAAACTCCTTTAGATTAATGACAGAAATCTCTATAGTAGAGATGATAATAATTACATGATTTGAATCCATTTCCGAAATTTGCTTTTCTTTAATTTGCGTTTCACCTTTTTGCTCCAACGGATTTATATATATATTTCAATCAAAGAAACAGTAATTTTTTTATAGAAAAGATAGATAGAGATCGATTTGGGTTTTAACTTTAGCTTAACTTGATCCAAACATGAAGCCATCCATATAAAAGCAGCCCTATTAGGAGGCATACAAGACAAGACATTTTAGAATTAAGATAACGATTTGGCAACCCCCAACCTAAAGAAATTTGCACGATTTGAGCAAGTAGTACAGTTTAATTTTTTTAATTATATATATTTATGTCACTTGAATAATGCTTTTAAGCTAACCCAATATATAAAGCCCTCAATCATAGTCGAAATTCTCAAATTGTATGCTGGCTATGCGATGAGATTAGGTTTCAAGATTCTTCAGATTGAGGTTGAAAGTTTAGAACAATTCACTCATTTGTAATTCGACCCTCTCATATTTATATTTTAAACTTTTTTTCCTTTGTGTAACGCACTGTTTAGTACTTTAAAGGGACTAAAGAATAATATTTTAGAGACGAGCAGTCCCTTCTAGTTTGTTTCATATTTTACTTTGCAATTAACTTTATCACGGATCAATTTTTCATCTTAAAAATCCTAATCAAGTAGCATATACCCTGTACTATTATTAATTATCACTTATGTAGTCTGCTTCAGTTTCCCATTTTGTTTTTCCAAGAAAAACTTGTTAATTAATTAATAATTAGCCCTTTTTTTCTCTTAAAACCCACTTAACACTATCTTTGAACTTCAATGTGCATGCACTTTGTGAGTAGAACTAATTTGGATGGCAATGGTGATCCTAGATCACAATCAAAGCAGACAATAAATCTTGGGATTCAATTTGATTTCATCAGCCACATCAACGATTGTTATCTAGATTTCAAGCTTTGATTGAGAGGTCTTGGTGCGTGCATAGGTGTCCCACACCTCTCCTACGTCGTTTTTAGAAGCATTTCATATTTGGTTAGTGGACTTTGTACATACGTAAAGTTCAATAATGCCTAACCTATATGTACCATTCAAGCTGAGGGATATAAATATAGCGTGCTTAGTGATAATATTGAGGATTATAAGAAAATGCATCTTCAATTTCAACATGTTCATTTTTTTTCCTTCTTCCATGATTTGCGCAGTATATAGTTTTTTTTTTTTTCTTTTTCGAAACAAAAATGTTTTTTTTCTCCAAAACAGAAGGGTTGAGCTTTGCTTATGGATCATTCTCTCTATCTATATATATATATAGAGAGAGAGAGATTATAATAGTATTCATGCACAAATTATTTGTCACAAGTGTGTCACACATGTTATACATCTATTCCACTTCTAATAATATTAGCATGTGTTAGGCCAAGTGAGCCAATTAGTCACAGACAAGAACATATAATAATTGGGAGCTAATAAATTATGTCAATTAAGAAGCTAGAACTTCTGATGGATCTTACTCGTCCACCAGCAAACCACATTCCACAGTTCAAACGTGATAATGATAATATAATATATAATTAACTTTTTTTTATATATAGAACTTCAATCATATAACTTGGACATATATATGCATGAAGGTTGAATGGTTGTATCTGCAATGATCAGAGCATTTACATGAATGCAACTATTGAAATTAAGAAAATAAAACTGTAATTGTGGTTGCTAAGATCGCTGGCGGCTATTCTGATTTATTTATTTACTTTTAAATTCATGAAGAGAATAGTTTGTGTTTATTATCTATTCAAACCCCTATTGATTTCCATTATTTATAGTCAAGAATTAACATGCCTACAAAAGTAAATAAATCCTTTAACTTTCGATAGAATAAAACAAATAAATAAAGTCTCAGCATTTGTAGATGGAAATGTAACTCCGCACTATGACACACTATCACTTGTATTTTCATAAAAAAAAATAAAAGAATAAAAAAGAGAGACAAAATAGTCTTTTATGACTAAAGAAAACCACCACCACCCTTCAATTTGGGTTGGTTGAAAAAGAACAATGATTTCTTTTGGGTGAAACAAACAATGATCAAGGTATCGACTATTAACAATATAAGACTAAGAGGGTTAATGTTTTGCATCATTGTATAAAAGGGCCAAGAAGTGTTTTTCAAAAGAGAAAAAAATGTTTATTTAGATCTAAAAATGGTGATACTTAGTAGATAAAGAAGAGGCTTGTAATAGGCTGTGCCAAAACCAAACTACGGGGGACAAAGATTAGATCCACGGATCTCATATGTACACTGAAATTTGTACTATTGGTTTTTGCCATCCACATGTCCCAAGTCACATGTTACTCACATGATGTGTTTGATATCCCTTGTCACCCATTGTATAATGACTGAAAAGGATATCATGTACAAATGCATGAAAATTGGGCAAAGGCTTGGGGCCCTAACAATTTTGTGTGATGGAAAGGACAATTGGATCCAATTAATTAGGGGTTATCAGTGGGTCGGATACCAGTGTACCTAATATGGTCCTTTTAGTTGTTTAGTACTTTAGCCCGTGTATGATGCGTGGGTCCCAATTCAACTCCATGTTTGTTTCCCCTGAAGACCATTACAAGGGTAAAAATAAAATAGCTAAGGTGGTTGTCTACAGTTTAGTACCTCAAACATAAATGATCTCTTATGATATGTGACTATAGCTAAACAAATAAAAAATAAAAAAAGAGAGCTGTAACTCTGTCACATGTATGTGACTTGCATCTCAAAAACCTTATTTTGATAGACATATATGCTTATAAAGCATGTAGTAATAGTTTTGTTATAGCATGATAGCAAAAGTTGAAAGACAAAGTTAACTATTTAATTAGAGTGAATATATATACTGTAAAAAAAGTAGGTTTAAATTCATAGGGAAATTAAAACCAACATTATGGAGTTTGGATTTAAGTTTAGAGTTTGAATATTGTACATGAAAATATAATTAGGAGAGAAGATCTCTTATTATATATAATCATTCATATTTTGTGGTTTAGATTCCAGATATTATTTGATTGAAGGCAATCGCATTCAAGACTAATAGGATTATTATAAGCAATAAAATTCTCTCTTTGATTATTTAACTATATGTATATCTAAGACTCAGAATTCTAAATTTTTGGCTTGGATCAATCTTATATCAATTAATTTATACACTCAGTAATATTATTCAGATTTTCAATGAAGAATAATTGATAAATATTTTATATGAAAAAAAAAGAGAAAAATCAAAAGGTGCATTGTGAGCTTCTGAATGAAAGTTGGATGTACACATATACACTACGGAAAAAGCTAGACAGATGGAGAAAACACTAAAAAGCCATTGACTAATTAAGGTTAAAAAGGGTTGGATCTCAATCACTCATCTTAATTTGTTTACTAATTAATTTGCGATGCAATGGAGAATGGAGAAATGTCAGCTTAGGTAGGTGAAGAAATTATATTGAGTGGGAGGGGGGAATTTGAAATGGGGATACGTGCCAAAATAAGTGAAGCATGAATTATGGCAATGACAGAGAGGGAGGGTCAAGAAGGCAACAAAGCAACGTGGAGGCAAAGGAAAGGAAACAAATTGAAAATGTATCAGTGACAGACACCCATATGCTGTGACTTGTGGCTATGAGATGGGTGGTCGATTGGTGGGAGAAAAGGTTGTGCCTTAGTGAGACTTTGTTATGTAGCCGCTAGTCCCCCCTATTTTCTTTATAAATGTTCCTTCAGTCTAGCCATATATTTCACAACAAAATTGACCCCTCCTACACCCACTCACACTACACCAGCAGAATAATTAAATTCATGTTTTAATTATTAAAACAAAATAAAATGAATGCAACCCATGCATTTGCTTTCTTTTGTTTTCTTTTTCACCCATCCAATATGTCTTCTCACACATGTGTAGTTTTCTTTAAGAAAATCAAGATATTTATACATATATAATTTTTATTTGATATCTAATTAATTCTCCTCTTATTTGTTTAACCTATTTTGGTTAAAATTGATATTTCTAATAGCAACTTCATTCTTAAGTTAGAGACTAAACTTTGAACTTTAGCTAAAAAATAGTAAGTACAAAACCACAAATTTTGGTTCACGATGATGCATAGTTTTCTATCCGATATCAATGCGATTTGACACAAGTGATTAAGAATTAATCCAGAACAAACTTTCACCTTTTTCATACATATGAATTTGAATTCCTCTTGCGTCACTTTTTTTATTTAGTGAATAACTCTTCTCAAGGAGATTTCCTTACACCTAGAGACTAGTTGAATAGTTGTAATTAGGTTTAATTGCATGCAGTTTGGGCATCTCCAATAATCTTCGCTATGAACCTTTGCTAGTAGTCCCAATATGACATTGAAATCATACTCGACAATATTGAGAGTGTCTTTTAGTTCTACCACTTTTCTTTAGTTTATAGACAAAAAAAGTTTTCTATCCAAGGTAATTTATTTCAAAGAAAAAAATTGTTATGCCTCTTGGTCAATTTTACTTTAGTTCATATCGCACCAAAATCTATCATTCATCTGAACCACCCGGGTTCCTGTTCAATTCAATCTTTTAATTCCTGCCAAAGTAGTTTCGAATTGTCAGAAAATTTCTTCAAAGTCTATCTCTCTCATGTCACGGTGGAGATCAAGTTTTGATTTTATTTGTCGCTATAATTGAAAAGAGAAAGAAAAACCACCTTAATGCACGTAAGGATGATGAAAGGTCTACACATATTTATTTATTTGGTCTAGAATTTTGGTTGCACAAGTCTTCGGTTTATAGAAAAAATAGTCTTTATACGGGGGAGATTTTTTGAATAATTTAAAGTGCTCGATCACCATTGAAGATGCATAAATAAAAATGTCGATGGATGATGCATTGAATTTATTCTTTCTCAAACAGCATGGGAGCTAGTTTGGTCAATTTCTGTTTTTTCCTCCCTTTAGCTAGAGGAATTAAATGAACTGTAAAGAAAAAAGTTTTGAATACTAGTTATGAGAGAGTCCCACATGGAATCGTTTTGTATGTTTAGGACTTCAAGGTAGGTTTTTATGCTTGTATGATATTCCACCACGTCCGCTCGCATCTACATATTCTAATAAATATTGGGTTCTGTTCTTTCTTTCTTGTTTTTATTTCCCTTCCCCCATCTCTTATGCTACTTATTTGTTTTCAAGAAAATGACTTGAACCAAACGTGTCACAACAATAATTTTAGTACAAACTACTCGAATTTGGAACCAAGCCAAAACTAAAGCTGTTGAAGAGAACCTTACCAAAAATCAAGGAAAACAAACTGGGGAGAAATTAAGTGATAGGCCTTTCCTGATTCCATCCAACACTGTCAAGAAACCTAGAAGAGAGAAAAAGAGGAACTTTCAACTTTATGGTAAAATTTCTTTTACACTTTCACGTGTAGCTTCCTAAAGGTGGAAGTTTAGAACTATTGAAGTATATATATATATATTGAAAGATGTCATATTTACCAACAATGTTCATCATAATTGATAAACGGCTGAATTTTTTAAGAGGTTCAATTTCCTAGTTATGCTTATGAAAAAGATTTGATTGAGAGATGTAAAACTTAGATGATATCATAAACAAATACATACTTAATGGAAATTATATTAACGGGTTAATTATTATTGATTAATTACTATGTAATAAACTCAATTTATAGAAAGAAAGGTATATCTAGATTTTCATGTTGTGTTGAGGATATCAATGTTACGTGTTGGTGAGATGGGGTTTGATTCTAACAAGAAAAGCTGCAAAGAATCATACATAGGAGAGGGACAGAAAAGAGAAGGGAGGTATTCTTTCTTTGCTTCGTTTATTTGCATGTGTGTCTGACGCGTGAGCGTTATTAATGGGTCTCGTTTTTCTAGAGAAATAAGTTTAGGCTTGTAATTGTCGATAGCAAGGACAGAAAGAAAGAGAGAAAAATGTAGTACTGTAGTAGTAACAAGAAAACCGATATTTTCAATTTTTCACTTCACACGATTCTTCTGATCTTTTATTTAATTATTATCTGGGCAAATTCTTGATGAACATTATTATTTTTTTATGTTACTCGTGTTCGATGGCAGGCTCGTGCTTGTGTATGCCACCTAAAGATGGAAGTAGTAAGAATCTAAATCAAAATCCTCTAGAAAAAAATAAAAAGGAAAAAAAGAAAAAGACATGAAAATTCATCTGTGTGAAGGCGACATTTGCTAGCAAAAATTTTCCCATCTCATACATGATATATTCTTCAACATGCCCCACATACAACTATCTTCCTCACCCCGTAAGATATTTATGTGGTTGAAATTAAATACAATTTAGATTAACAAAAGAATAAATCTTACTATTTCATAACATAATGAACTTATTAACACAAATATTGATATTACATTATAGCCATATATGCAACTGTGTTGTAATTGGAAGGAAAACAAAACCCCTGGATCCACGTTAATTGAATATTGGTTGTAGATTGAAATTGATTTCATTAGGAAAACAAGCATAATTTTAGATTTGTTTGATCGGTGAGATGCATGGGTCCACTTCACCTTTTAAATTTTTGAGCTCCACTTGTTTCTTTCTTCCCTCTTTTCACAAAGGTCCACTTGCTTTTCCGGCATGAGGAAGATGTGTTTATAGCTTTTGTTTTATTGGAACCCATATGAACGGTATTTATAGCACACCAAATTATGCTAGAGAGATATGGTTTAGCAAGTTATTGAATGTGCTACCTCTCTATCCGTACGGAGATAGTATAATTTCTTAAAGGTACGGTACATTCAAGAAGTTAATTTGATTCACATCCTCATAACACATCATGAACAATTAATGACTTGTTTGAGTATGTTTCAGTTGGTTTTTAAATTTGTTTTGTAAAACAATTTTCTCAACTTCCTCACACCATTACTCCACTTCATCTCCCTGAAAGAAATTATTTTTATTTTATTTAAAATTATCCAAACTTCATTTTATATTTTATCTTTTAAAGGATAAATAATACATGTTGGGCTTTAGGGGAGCCAAATATAATTTAGATGATTTTATGATAAAATATTATTTTATAAAATGTTCAAAATCTATTATTAAAGTAGATTTCGACAAATATTTAGTACAACTTCATATTTAATTTATTTTTCAAAATTTATATAGTGATATTTAGATTTTTAAATTTAAAATTAGACTCATACATTCAACTAATATTAGATTGGAACTAACAATGACAAAAATAGCAAAGATGAGATAACAAAAAAAAATAAGAATAATAATAATAAAAAAGAAGAATAGTTATTAGTATGTCCTAAAAATTAAATTATCAATTTCTTTTTTGTGTGTGTGTGGAATTATCAATTTCTTATGTAATGTAACTTTATCTCATAGACAAAAATTAATATTTAATTATTTAAATCAATTATAAACAAATCAATCTAAAAGGAACTATAATAAAATCATTCAATTACAAATGTAAATATTTTATCCTTTAAAATAACAACAATACATTTTGTAAAAGGAAAAGATATTAACAAAGGAAATAAATAACATCAAGTTTTAAAAAATGTACTAATTTGGATGATGAAGATTAAAAAAAATACTATTTATAAAAAAATGG
>PYAF01004847.1:369223-390111 GCA_007407185.1 Glycine tomentella | reverse complement strand
TAAAATGAACTTTTAATTTCAATTAGATTATTATATTATATTAAAGTTTTGTCTTTCCTATGTTACTATTATATCGTCATGAAAAATATATTACTTTCTTCCTACTTTTTTAAGTGATAGTTCTTTAAAAAAAAGTTTGTGTTTCTATGTTTTTTCTTAAAACTCAAGATATAACATTATTCTTTTTTTAATTATACCTTTACTCTCCACCTAATCTTTAGTTAATTTACATATTTATTATGAAAGTAGAAATGAAAAAAAAAATATATATATATATATATGTATATATAAATGATTACTAGTATTTTATTAGAAACAAGAAAAAATACTACATTTTTTGTTCATGTATAATATCCTTAAAAGACACTTAAAAGAGGAATAGGCAGAGTACTCATCTCTAAATGAATTTATTTTCAGCCCAACATGCAATTTTTCATTCAAATAAATATAATTAAAGAAATAAATTTTTAAGAATTGCATAGCTCTAGATTTTCATGGGGAGAAGAGAGTAGAGGGAGAGAGAGAGAGGAGGTTAAATAGAAAATGGGAAGGAGTCTACAATTAACTTTATAACAGTTTTTTTTTACAGGACTTTATAACAGTTAAAATGCATATATTATGGATAATTATTTTTCTCTTAATCGTATGAAGACATTGTTGTGTATATGAGTAATTATTGAGGGTAAAATTAGCAAAAAATAATATATAAATCAAATAGAGTTATCACCTATTATTAGTATAGATTAGAGCTATGTATATAGGCATTTGATTTGCTACTTGACTCGTTTTACATATACTCTTTCGAATATATTTTTTTATGTTGAAAATTTTCAAAAAGTAAAAAGAATTATAGATTTTATATTTTATTTAATATCTCTTTGATTATTTTGTAATTTTTAATAAATGTTGATCGATAATAAATATATGTTAAGAAGTGCGTGTTGTTCACACTCTTCTCTATCCAATTTAAAATGTAAATTTATATGTGTAAGTCCATTTAGTTTGTAAGTTAAACGAGTTAAATTATGATTTTATGAACCAATTGTTAAATCCATATATATTTTTTTAAAATGGTTATTTAATTATGAAAATTAAAAAATTAAACCCTAAATTGATTATTTATGAAAATAAATAAAATCAACTGAATGTGCTTGAGGTATTCAAGTGTCAGATATTTTGTGGTTGGTTATTACCCCCTCTCCAAGTTAATTGATGTTTTAGCATAGAATTTTTAAAATATTGATCAATGTTCTTACTTTTTAATGAGATATTAAAATATCTATTTTAGTTTTACCCTCTAATAAATATTGTTGTCTTAAAATACTTAATAATATATTTATTAAAATTAAGAAAGATAATAAAAATACTTTAATAAAATTGTCCCTTAAAAAATGTTATTAGCTTGAAATACTTGTTTTTTTTTTATTAATCTGAGTGAAAAAAATCTTATACATATTCCCTCTATTTATTTTGTATATGTCTTTTAAGGTTGTTACCTAAAAATCAAGAAATACAATAAGTTTTTTAAATTCTAATAAAATAGTTGTGAGTTTTTCTATTTTTTTCCTTTCCACTCCATAATAAATATATTTGTAAATTAATTAAAGATTCGAGAACATGTATAGTTGATAAAAGAGTAATAATGTGATATTGAATTTTATAAATAATAGATAAAAATAATTTTTTTTAAATCTGACAATTAAAAGGAAACATAGAATATCAATTTGGGATGGAGGGGATATATAAAAAGTGTTTGATCGAATATATATTGTTGATTGATAATTGGCTCTTAGATATTTTATTGTACGTTTAAATGATGGAATTTTTAAAAAT
The DNA here is from genome assembly GCA_007407185.1 of Glycine tomentella. Classification (NCBI taxonomy): domain Eukaryota; kingdom Viridiplantae; phylum Streptophyta; class Magnoliopsida; order Fabales; family Fabaceae; genus Glycine; species Glycine tomentella. The sequence goes on along the minus strand of PYAF01004847.1, from coordinate 388,278 downwards.
ATTTTGCCATCACTTAATTAATAGCTGAAAAAATGTCATATTTTTGGTTGGATTCATTATTTTATTTAATATTTTCATTAATTTTTAGTTTTTATCTTTAAATCTTAAAATTATTTTTATCATGGTATACAAGCTAGCCTCTCAATCCATCATCATTAAATTTTCTAGTAATTTTACACCATCATTAAATTTGTAACGTTTTATAATTATCGAAAAAGTCTTGAACCAATTATATTTTATTAGGTGATTATTATATCATATTAGTAGTTTACATGGTTTCCCATCATCTTTTAATGGTAATATTTGACGAATATGACTAAAAAAATAACGGACAAAAGGCGAGGGATTAAGATTAGTCAAAAAAATTGTTGATGGACTAAAATTGATAAAAAAAATTACAAAAATAAAAAAAAAAAATTGTTAAAGAACTAAAAGTGTATTTGTAAATAATTAAAGGACTAAAAGTACAATTTATGCAAAAAATTTGACACATGAATAGACAATGTGGCATGTTATATATGTTATTGTCAATGTGATTGTTACATGATTACTTAATAGTGATATTTAAGGCAAAAACTAAAAATGTAAATAAAAAATAGGAATTAAGGGTAGTCAAAATTTTGTTTTAAGACTTAGAACAAAAATCACCAAAAGTCAAGCAAACAAAAACATATTTAATCAAAATGGAAAGAGAACATAAGAAAAAGAAAATTAAGATAGAACTGTTTTTAAGGATAAGCAGTTAAGGTAGTACTTAAGTAAAAGATATCTTTCAAGGGAGAAAATGGGAAACGCCATATGAGAAATATCAAATGCCCTTTTTTTCCTTATATTTTGTAACGTTATAAAATCTTTATCGTATCGTTTAATATAATTATATTTTCTATATAAAAAAACCTAGTTATTTTTTTTCTTAATTTCATTTTTTTTCTCTCTTTTTTCTCTATTTAAAAAATAGAAGATAAACTTTTTTCTTCCTTTTTAATGAAAAAAACAGCATAAGAAATTTATTTTCTTTCTTTTATATTCTTATTTTCCCTCCTATATCCGAACTAAGCAAATAAAAATGTCCATTAAAATTCTACAACTAATTAAAGAACCCAAATGTATTTGGCACTGTTTTTTAAAGTTAATTTCCTTCTCTTCAAGAAACAAAAAAGAATAAAGTTATGCAAGTTAATTTGGGATGGACAACTCTCTTTTCCCCCTTCCTTCCCACCAACTCCATACGGAAGAAGAAGCAAAGAAGCTAGCAAAAAGTGGGGGATTTTTCTAGTTGAATAATTGCATATATTCGATTGGCACCTCAGCTTTGAAAGGCAATATAGCAGCTTCCCTTGTTTGCATCCAAAGTCAATATAATGCCAATTAACACACCACAGTCATTCCAAAGCATGCCAACCCATGGCATGGCATGGCATGTCATTTTAATTGATTCCCTTCTCACCAGACTTCCCTTGGCATCACCACTCTTCTCTAATGGTCCCCGTGAGCCCATGACCACGATAGAGAAATCTTAGAGAGAGAGAGAGGGAGAATCTAACTATTAATTTCAAACTAAATAACTAGTCATTTTAATTTGTTGCTTCTAAGTGAGGACAAAGTCATATAATACAACCATCAAGCGTGTGTAGATCAACTCATAGAGTTGTTTTATCTTAATTAGAAATCTCATATGCAAATCCTAGATATGCAATTGCATAAAATATTTAGAGAGAAAATTTTATTATTTATAATGGTTATTCTATCCAACTCAAACATGATTACATCTTGATCTAAAAAAGAAGTCATATAATACAAATTGGAGAAGGATCATGGATCATAGCTAAGGGTATATATCTTAACTTATAGTTTATTTTGCCGCTAGCTATAACCAAGCCATGAAAAAAAAAAAAAAAAAACCTATAACCAAATCATCACTCATCATTTTGTTATAATATAAAGGGTTTGGCTTTGCATCATAGTCGTGGTTGCTAAATAATCCTTGCTTAGGAGCAGTACATGTCACTTTCAACTTGTGTTAGCTCTCAACTTCTCGCATACTATATATCACATTATTTGTTTGTCCACCAAAGAAACAAATTAAACTTAAGATTGCCACACTCTAGCTCACCCTTCCCTGCCTATATGCTTACCTAATTACGTTTATATGTGCCTATCATTTTAAAAACAAAAGGCAATATTGGTTTCTTGTATAGATGGTGAATATAAAATATGTAGTTTGACAACACCCACAATTAATTAAATGCAACTTAAGTTTACTAATATGTGACTACTTATATAATGATCGAATTAGTATTAATCTATATATAGTTATAACCTTACTTCTATTATGTTATTCTTGACTTTATATTATATGCATTAAACTATTAATATGACCTTCCGCTCTACTACCTATATATTTTGAATCTCAATATTGTTCATAGAGAGAATGTCAACCTTATCACACCGCAACTTTTCTCGATTCGAATTGTATGGCAGAAATCAATTTAATTTCCACATTGTACGTTCAGATTAGTTTCTTTTAAATGATATCACCTCACTTGACAGAAATATATACCTGCATGCCCTGGCTTTATATTTGGGCTAAAATTAAATACCTGGCCAGCTATAATTTTTTGGAGAAAAAGTAATGGCGGCTAAGAATCATATGGTCATGTGGTTATTTACTAGATCTTATTCGGAGAAGATCGCATACACTCTTTTTACAAATTGGGTGACGAATTATGTGGAAAGAGTGGGGGAAAAAGAAAGACTAATGGACATGTCTGCTAAAGCAATAAAATTTAAGTATTATATAATTAGAGGAATTAAGATTGGCATTGTCAGTATCTACACGAATCAATATACAATTCCAAACTCATGTAGTGTACGAGTCTTCAAAAGAAAATGTAGCTAATTCATTTAAGAACATCTGTAGAGAGGTTGTTTATTATTGGAGTTTTTTCTTTCTTTCTGAATAGATGGGTTTAAACCCCAAAATAGTTATTTATTTGAGTTACTTGAAAATAAAACGTGTTCTTTAGTAAAAATTGTTGTTGAAATATTTGACGTGATATTTTTTATACAATTATTATTATTTATATAGACAACATTGTTTAACTATTTTTATCAATAAAAAATTAAGGTACTTTTCATGTCAAGAATTAGAAAAAATTAAGTAAACTTAAGTTAATTAAACACTTTAACAATTTTAGAAATCGAGTGAATTTATGTGTAGAGATTTTAAATTTATGTAATAGTGTAAGATCATAAATTTAAAATAAACAATTCAATCAAGCAATCATATATGATAGATATTCTAATTTCATGTTCTACTAATTTGCTAAGTATGTGTTTATTACTTAATTTTAGATATTAGATGTTACACAATCGCATTTAACGCCCAAAATTCCTGTTATACTGCGCCATCCAAATTTAAGTTTTCCTTTACCAAACTGCACAAACAAAATTTTTCAAAGGTTAGAAGGCATTGTAATCAATTTTACTAACAAGAAATTTTACAAAAGTTGTGATAAACAGAATTTTCTATTTTGTAGACCAAATTTTAAGGTCATAGGATGGTGCCCAAATCTAAAGTAATTAATGAAAGTTTCTCCTCATCCCAGTGTCAACTAAAACTTGGAATTTAACTTCTTAGAAATAAGATTTTGTTTAACTTCAGTAAAAAAATGGATCTGATTTTTTTCACAGCATGATTTATTTTGTTAGTTAGTCATAAATGGAGTTTTAATATTACATATCTAATTTTATAATAACTTTGAAATGAAATTCACAGTTAATAACAACCATGCAAACTAATTATTTATATAATTACTTTTTTCGACAGTAGATACTTCGTACATCATGGTCATAAAAAAGTATTTACATAATCATTTTTTATTATCTAATAAAATAAACAAATCTCTATAAATAATGGTACAGCTAGCTAGTTCAATTAAAAACGGTTCTTCTTTAATTAAGCTGTTGTAGATACCCTTGCAGTTAATTAGGTTTCTGGTTCTGTGTCCCTGGTCGGTAGGGCAAAAACAAAATAAGGGTGGCTTGTATTAGTAAGAGATCCTATTGGTATGCATATATATGATTATGAGGAAAGTTTTTGTGCCACCAAGTCTAAAGAAAAATTCACCTAACAAATAATAATGAAAATGAACAGAGAGTCATGCATGATGTGATGGGCACAGTACTATTATTATCAATATGGTACCTGTGCTTCCAACCGTTGGATTAGGGGACCACTGTCCTGTGCCTTTGGGTATACTATTCAGTAAAATTTGTTCTTAACCCAAACACAAGTTGATACTTTTGCTCCATATTCACTCTGGTCTGGGATTTTGGGAGCTTGCAGATCGAAAGTGATCCATAATTTTGGATTCTTTAATTAAATTCTAAAATATTGCGAGAGTTCGTTCGTTCTCCTGTTATGGTTAAACTTTTCTCTTGTGGTCCACTTGGCGTTTCTCCTAATATTTCCCATTCATTTAATTTTCTTGGGCCCGAATCTATATATACTCCCTTCAGTCTGATTGAAATCAAAGTTTAATTTGATAAGGACCTATAATTTCACAATCGAATTTCCCAAGTTGGATAAAGAAAATTATTAGTATTTTCTTAATTTGTGAACGAGAGAAATGATATATATATATATATATATATATATATATATCAATTTATTCCTTAGATTATTATGTAAGCCTTCAAGTTCAATAAAATAACTAAATATTCCAGCGTAATTATTTTTTTTCTATATTAGCATTATATCATCTATATATGCGCACTACCAAGTAATTAATTGGTTTTGCACAAATTTTATGTTAATTGGCATTATATTTCACTCTAGCTTGTATATATCATGATCATGATAACAAAATGAATATGCAATACAGGGTTTCTTTTAATATTTTGAGTTTTTGACTTGGCCACTTATAATGACCATCAAAAGTATTTTGGTCCAATTTTATAGGGGTTTTTTATTCATCATTTTTTTAAATTTTTTTGCCAAAAGCTTAATATCATTGATTAATATTTAATTAAAACCGGTGATACATAAAGGCTTTGAATTCAAACGTGTACAAGGTCACGCAACACAACACAACCATTCTTCAATTATACACATCTGAAAGAAAGCTAGCTAGCTAGCTAGCTAAATTTCAATAATTCAACCAAAGAATGATTAATTAATTTCTCAACCAACTCAAATTAGAAGCGATGTGGTTAATTATACACGCAGCACAATAACTCAAATCTGAAGCATATATATGGGGTGCATGCATGGGGCCTATATGATGGGGTGTGAAGAGGAAGAAAGAGTCAAATACATATAAAACTTGTGTCCACTAATGAATGTGTAGTAAGTAGTAGCAGGGGTTGGGTTACAGAGTGAGATAGTAGCTAGCTATAGTCTTTTGATTCTTTTGCAGCAAATATATACAAACAAACAGAGAGACCCACCACCACTTCCCCCACACCTTGATGTTGTTTCCTCATTACCTCTCACGAGTCCCTTTTTATTTTCCTTCTTTTTCTCTCTCACTGCTCTCTCTGTCTATCTATCTGCTCTCACTGCTTCTTCTTGTGACTGCCATTACCATCATCATCATCAAAACGGAAGCCAATGCACTCTAACACACACACTGCCTCATAAATTATAGCACCACCCACCCCTCCCCATCCTACCAACACTGACAATTCCCCATTAATAATTCTCCCTACCAATTTTATTTACATTTCAACATTTTTATTTACCTTGTAGGCCTTTTCGAGGTGGATCAGTAGGTACCTTGCTAGTTTGATTCCATTCGTGACATGTTAATTAAATTTCAATTAAATATATAAAACCAACTTAAGTTATTTCTTAATTAAAAAACATTAAATACCATTATACACGTGAATCAATTGATGACATAAAATTATTTTAATTTAAACAGTAATTTCATGTTCGAGTTCTAGATACACAAAAAAAAAAAAAAATCTTGTTCATAATGATTTTATCTTACTTAAATAAGATTAAGTCCAATAAAAAATAACTATGATTGAAAAAACATTAAGACATTTTTTTCACACAGAATAGTTTAGTGGGATTATTTACTGCACGATAAGACTACATGCATTACCAAAAAGGGTTAACATAACACCTTGCCCATCAGATTTGCTTTATTTCTTACGGTTTTACATCATGCGCGTTAGCTGTATAACCTAACAACAACCCATAAAATTAATTTACAAATAAATTACAATTGAAGATCCGATCTCAATAATAATAATAATAATAATAATAATAATAATAATAATAATAATAATAATACAGTTTCATTTAATATATCCATTGTATGCATATATACGTTAATTGGTTCTTTGGTCTTGTACGTAATATTCTTCCTAATCATGTTACTTTGTGTTGGGGTAACTCAAGCCAAATACGAAATTTTGAGAACCATAGTAGACATTATTATCTTTCACAAGCTATACCACCCCACTATGAGATTTCAAAAAAAGAAACAAACAAAGTGAAAGCCAAGACGCGTAGAGAATGCGTTCATCCACGAGAAGCAACTGGGGGAGCCTATTATATTTGTTGAACGTGATTGGTGATTTGGTTGGTTTAGGTGATAGTTCACTTCACTATATATGTAGGGCACAAACAAATGCGAGTCATTAATCTTTATAAAAGCACATGGGATCCGCGCAGTATTTTTTCTTCTTTATAATTACGATGAGATATCGATTAATGTCAACAATTGAAATAATCACGTGTTTAAGTGCAAATACATGGGTTATTAGTTGTATCGTGACGAGAAATACATAAAAAAATGTAGATAAGAAAAATGGCATGGTATAAATCGTTGAAAGTTTGATGGTAACACCACCACTTGGCTTGTGATAATGGAGTGAGGACCTAGGTGGTCTTGGAAGGGAAGGACAAGAGGAAAATATTTTTTTTTAAAATAAAATAAAATATAAAGGAAAAAAAAATGTTAAAGAAAAAGGCATAACCGAATATATAGGTACGTAGTGGATTAGACTGTGGAGAAGTGGTGGGGGTGGTGAACAAGTTGGTGCCATGTAACCAAAGAACCCCAGAAAAAATTAATATAAATTGTGATGCAAAGAAATGGTAAGAAAGACAAAGTGATGGAAAACCCTAGAAAATGAAAGGAGTTTAGTTTGGGTTGGAAATGTGTGGGTCAAAGAAATCGGGGTTATTGGCTGGACAAGGACAAAAGAACTGTGTTAAGCAAAGTTGTTGTTTTCACCCAGGGAAATGCGCTACGCTTCATGACATTTCTTGAAGTTGGTGACTCATATTAGCACCTAATTAATTACTTCATAAGATCGTTGTTATAAAAAATTATACAATAGTTTACTTCATTCTGGAGTTTCATCATGTTTATTTTTTTTTCGCGGAGTAGATAATTATGAATTGTAGTTTCCATATATTTTTTTATTTTTTTAAAAGATTGTTGCTAAATGGCCAGAACGTGTGTAGACTTTTGTAAAGCATACGATATTATGATGTGCCCAAATTGTTGTTTTAATTGTTAATAATAATAATAATCAAAAGTTTAAATAATAAAGAAGTAGAAGTCACGAAAGATTTGGCTCGGCACGGGCAGACAGCGCAGAGAAAGAAAATTTGAGATATATTGATGAATTGCTTTTCCAATCCCTGCGAATCTCAAAATCTCAGCAAACTTACGAGCTATATATATACTATATGACTTCTTTTTTAACCCAAAACCCAAGAACAAGTTCACCACCATCAAGAGACCAAAACCAAAAAAAGCTCCCAATGGACATAGTATTGTCTAGCTAGCATAATGATAATGATAACCCATCTGTCTCAGCATACCTTTAAATTTTACCGTAAGAAACTAACCCGTTTGACCAGGCCCTTCATTCATTGACTCCATCATTAATATTAATATTGTTAGTATATAAACATTTCACACACTATTTATGACCACTAGTAATCAATCATATCTATTTTTTACCAAATTTTGTTTTACCATACAATAAGTATAAAATTTATCGGCTTTATTCATGATTAGTTTTTAAAATCTATTTGATTATCTATATTAAAATCTCTCTTTTTATTCATATTTTTTATGTACAAAACTTAAATTTTAAAAAAATATTAAAAAATTTAACTCGAATTCACATAAACAACTTAATGTTAATAGTCATTTATATTTTAGCTCTCTTTTCATTCACATTTTCTCATCCACAATCATTAAATCGAAAGCCTTACTTAAACTATCAAACTCGAATTCCACGAACACCATGATGTTGATCAACAATCAATATTCTATATAGCTCCTTTGGTGTTTTTCAATTAACCCATTTGAAAATGTTACGAGTTCCTTTCATTTCCAAGCCAAACACCACAAAATTCACTCTGGATCCACTGCTTTTCTAGACGAAACATTGGATTATATGGATACGATATTATACCTTTCACTTTACCTAACCTATAATTTCCGGTCGACCCGTTGTGAACACAAGATTATAATTATATGAGGTCAACCAGCGAGGGTGTTGGTCCAATCTTGTTTTTAGGACAACAGTTTTCCATAATTCCGGGTAATAATTGTCAAATCTACACATCTAATATTAGTATCTAGCTAGCTATTTAAAAAAAAAAAATCCATTAATTAATTATATATCTTCTATTTATATTTGGTTTTTCGTCCGGCAATTGATATGTAATTGAGGAGGAGGAGGAGGAGGTATTATTATGGAGCTAGCTAAGCTTAATCAATGAATGGGTTGCTCTATGCCGTGGGTGGACCAAAAGATAAAGTAATGAAAATAAAAGAAGAGACGAGAGAGAGGAGTGTGTTCATTCATATTCATGCATTAGGATTTATGAAGGAAACAAGGCAAGGCCAGACAGGTTGTTGTCCTATTAACTGTGTAAGCACCAACATTATGAACTGAAACAATAAACAAACAAAGCAGTGTGCAGATGGAAAAAAGTGGGGCTATCCTGATTAAGAGGGTTAAGAAAACAATGTCTAATAGAAAGAGAGAGAGTCATATTTGCCGTGCAGGGTTGTAATATTAGCATAAAAAGACTAATTAAAAATTAAGATAATATAGTAATGAGAAGATGGGGGATGAAGGATAATAAGCTAGATAAATGGCTAGCCGACCCTCTTATTGGGACCTAAGCAAAGACAAATTGTGTGATGCCATTCCATGCGCCCTCTTTCACATTTCCTCTATTTGCTTTCCTTTTCTTCTTCTTTTTTTAGTGGCTTCTCCCTTTCTTTGTCACTCTCTTCCATTAATTAAAGATAAAAAAATCCTTCTTGGTTTTTGGGGAAGATCACCCAACAACACCGGCTTCGTTAATGTTTTCTTCTTTGTGGGATTTTAACTCACTAATCTTGAATTATACTACAACAACTAATTTTTCACCGCCACCCAAATTTGGTACCAAATCAATAGTCCATTTCATTCAATCATATTTTTTTAAAAAAGTGAAAGAAATGACTAATGTTTATCGTTTCTAATTTTTATAACCAACAATCATGGAATCAAATCACCGTCAATTCTAAACTTTTTTTCTTAATTTATGTATACATAAAAACAACCCTTCAATTATATGATTGCATCAATTAATCATAATTTTTATTTGAAATCTTAATCTTAACCTACCCATATGTTTTTATGGGGGATCTAGCCGACCAACTTGTTGAGGATCTGTAATTACTCCTTATGCATTTTGGTATCCATTGAATTTATTTAATTTTCACAAGATCCATGTTTAGAGTGATGATAATTAATCTTTATGTGATTTCAAGCGTTCTTTCTCTTCATATATACCTTAAATTAGGTTTTAAAAAAACTATTTAAGTAGTCTTAGAAATATTAGAAATCATTTTAAGTAGACCTCAAATATTAAAAAAAAATCTTCAAATGAATCCTTAATTTTTATGAAGATATATCAATTTCGAAACTAAAGTCGTAGATATTCAATACTTCAACTAATATTTGAATAGTTTTACTATTTGAGACCACTTAGAAAAGAGGGTAGCAATTAAAGTACTAAATTGATGGTTTATTCATTTAACAAATGAGATATATAGATCTTAACTAACTCACTATATTTGATATTTAAGTAGATAAATACAAATTTTTGCAAAGTCATGCATGCATGTTTAGTAAACATTCAAAATGAGAGAATTTGCTCTCCTAATACACTAGTACTAGTAGAAATTTATTGTCATAAACGAAATCATATGAATCCCACTCCCTATCAAATGAATTTTACACGAATTGTGAATTTTAAAAAATTTAATCAATAATAATATGTATGCTAGAAATATATTTAAAAAATGTAAAAGAGTGTGTTATTGACATTATTTTAACAAAAAAAAATTGTGTATTTATTTTATACATAGTTTATTTAAAGAGCTTGAGGAAAACTGTTAACTGTTTTTTCAATTTAAATTTGTATTTTCTTGTTAATGTTGCTTTACTTATTTTTCTTAAAAAAATATCTTAATATTGTAATTACAAAATTACTTTAGTGGATGATATAAATATAACACCACCCGGGCCCTCATAATGATGAAAATTAAATTATGGATAAAAGTGTAAAATTACGTTCATTCTACCCCAGCTACATATGACAATTTTTTTTCTTGTTCAAATTGCTCTATTTTAATTTTACGAAGATAGTAATAGTCAAGGAAATGTAACCGTGTCGTAAGGCAACATGCAGACCTAAATAATGTAGGGAAAAAATTGGGAGCATGAAGAAAAAATTGTTGATTTAGTTAAGATACAATATGTTAGCAAATAAAAACAAAATTGTAAACAGAGAAAACGTTGGTTTATATTGGTTTAAACTAATATAGTGAATTTTGTTATAACTAAATCATTTCATGCTTGAAAGTTTCTTATCTTACTGTTGTGGCTACTGATGGGTTTAAATTTTGCTACGTTAATTAGTTTTGGGTCATTTGAAATAGTCCTGTGTGAAATCCTTTTAATTAGCAAATCCCTTCCCAACAAGACGGAAATTATAGCAAAGAAGAAGAACTCAACATAGCTCTTTCAATCATGCATCAAGATCCGAGATACTTTAATTTACTCATAATTTTCTAAGAAAAGAATTATGTAGAAACACAGCTGTTAAGTGTTAAGAGCTTGAACATTAATTCATGACCCAGTAAAAATTAAAGTTTTCTTTGCCAGTAATTTTGCTTTTACTATTTAATTAGTAGCAAGAACAATGCCAAATATATCAGTGGGGGGGACAAGGGACAGAAAGTATTCTAAATTTCGAATTGAGTTAAAATTGGAGTCAGTTACAAATTAATCCTAATATCACGAGTTTCATACAATAATGGATCAAAATTCTTAATTTATTAAATAAATTGTGCATTTAGGTAATATATGGATATATGATAACCAAATTCAAAACGTCGTGCTCTCAAACTTTTCATTATTCCCTAAAAAACTTTGCATTCTTTATGCGAAGAGACTGATGATGATAATAATCTTCTTAATACCTAATAAAATGTATCAGATAAAAATAAATCTAACATATTTATAATATATAAATTATTTGTATTTTTATTTAATAATAAAAAATTATTAAAATATTATGTATTTGTATAAATACATAATAATAAAAGTCTTACAGATTTAAATGATAAAAAAATGAACCTAAAATTTAATATGACTAGGCATTCAAAATTTAAACTCGTCAGTACTGTTAATTAAGATTGAACAACTCCGTATCCATTGAGAGCAACTTTAGTGCAAGATCTTGAGTAAGGATCTTGAGCTCAAGATCTGGTCTTCATTAGATCTCCCAATAAAGGAGGTAGAGAGATCTCCAACATGGAGAATGGGTTCTTGTAGAAGAACCCTTAAGATCTGCACATTGTTCAAAAAGGAAAATTTTTTTTCCTCTTTCTCTCTTCTTAAGATCTTAAAATAAGATCTACCATTAAAGAACAAAATAGAAGGGATCTTGAGAGATCTTCAATTTTGCATGGCACTATGGAGTCTACCAAAAAGTAATCTAAGATCCCAATTTGAGATCTACCACTAAAGATGCTCTGAGGAGTACTATTTCTCCAAGCAACAAATTTTCAATACTTTTAATGCATTCCTTAATTTTATTAAAATCACAATACTTAATATGATTATTTTATATTTTATTTTACCTATGTAGATAATTTTTTTTAAAGAAACCACCAAATTAAGTATTGTGGTTTTAAGAGAATTACATAAAATTATATAAATTCATTGAATAATTAAGAGGATAGAATTTAATTGGGTGCCAAGCTTGAATATTTTATTAAAAAAAATTATGCTGAGACTATTGACACTTTGAATTACTTCTTTTTTTACCGCAACTTTGAATTACTTCTTCTTCTCTCCAATTTTGTTTGACCTTCTAGTAAAAAGAACCTCATTTTGATTATTATTTTAGAATATCAATGAAATATTTAATATTTTCTCCTATTATATCTTTAAAAAAAATATTGTAGATTGAGAGAGAGAAAAGTATAAAAGAGAAAGAATCTAATCAATATGAAAATAAAAAAAACATTAAGAAATTGTATAAAAAATATTATAAAATCTAAAATATTAATTACATTTCTTAAGTCTGTATCAAAATCTTGGCAGACATTTTTTCAAGAAAAAAAATCTTGACTGTCAAAAAATATATATATATATATATTATCATTGAATTTGAATACCTATTATCATACAAAAAAAAAATCATGATTGATTAGTAAGAAATATAATTTAATTACTTAATTAACTAAAGAGTGTGAAGAGTTTCATCCAGTTTACACAAGGTAAATGACAAAAGGTGCAGGTGAATAAATTTGATCCCTATATAGTAAAGCTATTAATCCACGTGGAAGTGCACGATTGTCTGCGAACTTCTGAGAGGTTTCCATTATGAAAAAATACGAATAAGGAGTGTATTAATTGAATTTTTCATATTACTAAGTGGCAGTATATGTAAGTGTGTGCCTAAAATAATAATTTTTTAGAATAATAAAAAAATGTTTTAGCAAAATGCGGAAGAAAAAGAGGTTGCAAAGGAAGCGAGAGAAGCATGGACCATATATACAAACAATTCCAGTGTTTAGCGGTAGCGGCAGAAACCTGCATACATAACATAACCTCAATAGCAGCAGCAACAACAACAACAACACATCACCCGTTTACCAACGCCTCTTCATTCACACACACAATTTTCCATGCACACTTTCTCTCTCTTAATAACCTCGTTAAAATTATTACTATTAATTTGATTTAATTTAATATTTATCTACAATGCTTACTCATTCCTTTTCGTACCTCTCTCCGGTTATAGTAAAAAAATGAAATGGAAATGCAAATCTCGTGTTATTATGGATTTACCATGATTGTAATTGACCAGGGGGACGCGAATTACGTAGTTAAGACTAGCGGAGAAAATATTATTATTTAGGAAAATATTTATTGGAGAAAGTATTTAAATAATATGTGTGTGTGTATGGAACGATAACAATAACAAACACGAGACTACTTGTAAAGAAAAAAGGCGAGTGCTCCACGCGAGGAAGAAGAGCAAAAAAAAGAGAAAGAAGGAGAGAGCGAGCAGAATAAGGTGTCTCTCTTGGACTGATTCGCTTCAATCGCATCTCTATTCTCTACTACTCATTCATTTTTATCTACCTCTCTTCCTTCTCTCTCCCACCCTCAACACAAAGAAAAAAGTGGACATAGTTATTTAATTTTCTTTTGTTCATGGCCGTTCAAGCTCAATATCCATCCAATGTCCTTTTTCTAAACAGGTTCAACATTTCTCTCCTTCCTCACTTTCCTATGCATGTATTGAATCAATCAATCAATCAGCAATTCACAATCTTGTGTGTGTGTTTAATTCTAGCAGCAGAAACGGGCAAGAAGGGCATGAGTATTCTTCTTTGCAACCACAACCAGGAGGAGTTGTACTCTTGAATCAGCCTCACATGTTATACAACAACAACGACAATGGAAGTATGTTTGAAATTTGTAACACCTCTCTCTCTCTATGGTTATTAGATAACAACATGTGTTTGATTTAACATATCATGTCCTGACATATCTTCGCAGGTAACAATAACAACAACAATATCAATTCTCGAAAGAGAGGAAGAGAAGATCAACCCGATGTTGGCAACAACAACACAATCACTACAGCTTCAAATGTTATCAATCAATTCTCTTTGCAATCTCCGCCTCTGCAACTTGTTCATCTCTCTCAGCTCCACAATCACCAACAACAAAATAATGTGGTCTCCACTGGCCTACGCTTATCCTTCGATGACCAACACTTTCAACAACAACAAAGACTACAACTTCATCAAAATCAATCTCAACAACAACATGGGTCTCAATCTTCTGCTTTCTTATCTCTATTATCCCAAGGCATGGGTTCTCAAATCAAACAACAGCGTGATGAGATTGATCAATTACTCCATGCCCAGGTACCAAATTTTCCTCCTTTCGAGTTTCAATTCAATAAAATGAAGAGTGAAACAAAAAAAAAGTTTTTTATTTTTATTTTTTTTCATTTTCATTAGAAATTTTAGTGATTCTAGGAGTGAAATAAATGATGACGGTTGTGTGGGAATATATATCAGGGAGAGCAACTGCGGCGGGCATTGGCTGAGAAGAGGCAGAGGCATTACCGCGCGCTGCTGAGCACAGCGGAGGAGGTGGTGGCGCGTAGGCTCAGAGAGAAGGAAGCGGAAGTGGAAATGGCCACGCGCAAGAACGCGGAGTTAGAAGCACGCGCGGCCAAGCTGAGCGTGGAGGCCCAAGTGTGGCAGGCCAGGGCCAGGGCCCAAGAGGCGACCGCAGCCTCCCTCCAGGCCCAACTGCAGCAGACGATAATGTCCCACGGCGGCGAAGACCTTGCACCCGTGGGCGTATCATCTGCTGTTGAGGGCCAGGCGGAGGACGCTGAGTCCGCCTACATCGACCCGGAACGCGTCCTTGTTGCCACGGCGGCGCGTCCCAAATGCCGAGGGTGTGCAAAGCGCGTGGCCTCGGTGGTCGTTTTGCCGTGTCGGCACTTGTGTATCTGTACAGAATGCGATGCGCATTTCCGAGCGTGCCCGGTTTGTCTCACCCCAAAGAATTCAACCGTTGAAGTTTTTCTCTCTTGACAACCCTCCAAAATTTACTCAATTACCCCCCTTCCTCCTTCCTTTCTTTCTTGTCCATACCAAAGGAAAAAAAATTCTCATAAAAATATAAATAAAATTACATTTTTGTTTCTCCCTTGAATTCACATGACCAAGGTGAAAAAGTTTGATCTCGGTGTAGTTAAATTTAAGTTTACCTTCCCGTGATGTACATGGCGCACGTGGCTAGCAGTGGCATTTTTATTTTTTTTACTTTTGGGTTATTATCTCCTCCTTCTCCTGGAATTTCTATTGCATAATTAATATATACTATTCTTTTATTGGATAAATGCTTTTGCTTTTGCCTTTATGGCTCTGCAGTTTTAAAATGCCAATGGTTTTTTTTTTTTTTTTCAGAATGTTTGTTGGTTAGTGATGTTTGGTTTCACTAGGATTAGTAAAGTTGCGTGTTAATTTGTGGTTTGATTTTTATGTTTTTTTTTTTCATTAATTGCATTAGGGGCATGGCTCTCAGGTAAAATGGTTTTTCAGTTGTCAATTTGAGGGGTAATGCATGCGTGCATATTCAGGTAACATTTTAATTTTTATTTTGTTTAACTTGCAAGGCATTAGAATTTGGAGACGTGGAAAATTTTGTTGCATTAAGGTTCGGGGCACCGCGTTACAAGGTCCGGAGCAAAATGGTTGAATATTAGAAAAATGGTTTTCATTCTGTGGCAGTGAAATTATTTTGAAACTGACTCCAAATATTCCCAAAGTCTCCCACTATCGGATTGGAATGGTGCATTGCATATTATTATTTTTCAATAAAACATACGTTTGCTTGCTAAGGCTTTTGGGTGCTTTTTCTTTCTTTTTTCATGTCTGTTGATGATTCCATGTGGAATTGACAATGGATATTAATTCTTTCATTTTTAATGTATAATTGATGAAAGAGAAAATATTCCCAAAAAAAACGTGAACATTAGGTTGATCTTTTGTGTGTCTATTTTCAACCAAGCAAAGTCTTAATCTTGTTTTGATAGAAATTAGGGTTATGATGTTCAAATTGCTTTTTAAATTAAACGAAGCAACCGATACTTGCTAGTACATCCTTAGTTTACTTGAGTATATCTGCACTTTTTTTTTTGCTGTAAAATATATATATTAAAATGTTAATAATTTACAAAATTAAAAATTGAACATTTTTTCTTGATGCATTTCAAAATAGGGCTGTGATCTGAATTAATTCTTAAGTTGGTAATACTTGTGAGTTGCTGAAGGTTGTTGCAGTGACAAATTGGTATACCTAAAAAAAAAGGCCCCAACATTCAAGTTAAGGTCATGAAGAAAAATCAGGTAATTATAGGTTATGAAGAAAAGTCACTATGAATCAAGATTGCGTGTGTTTTGTAATTGTTTAAGAATAGGAGACTCAATCACTCTTTATTTAGGAAAAGGAGATCTCTATATTACGTTAGGAAATGGTACTACCATAGAAGCATAATACCTAAGATTCAGTATCAATACCAAGATTATCACCACAAGAATATATTCACGTTTGAGATATAAGAAATATTGGTAGTTCAATTATTTTTTTACTGTAACTTTTTTATTTGAAAATTACGAAATTTTATGAGTTTTATTACTTATCCAATGTCTTATTCATAAAAAGTGTGATCTTTAATAAATTTTAACTAATAAAAAAAATGTGATAGAGTTTGCTTTTTTTCTTCTTTTTTTTCAGAATGTGATAGAATATGTTAAAAAAGTATGTTGGTAACCCTCTTCATTTGAGCTACTTGCAATTCACACAAATTTGGATTCCAAGTCCTGAATGAATTTGTACTAGTAGCAATTAATTGTCTTAGATCTGACCAATGAGAGTTGAGCTTAGCCAAAGATTAATTTATCGCAACATGATATACTAAGGTTTAAATCTTTATTGGGTCAGGGTTTACTTAGTGTTCAATTGTCTTTTGAAATAATTGTCTCTAAAAAATATATTTCTGAGAAAAAACTCAATATTTGTTTTTTCCCCGAAACATGTCACATTTTTGGAAATATATTTTTTAATCCCTATCCTTTATAAAATTACTGGTTTTAGTTTCTATAATACTTTCTCATCAAACATTTTGGTCCCTGAATTTTTTCAATTAAATATTTTTGGTCCCATCAATATTAACAGATTTTTTTTTATGACTTTTGTCTTGAGGGACTAAAAATACTTACTTTAAAAGTTTATGAATCAAAATATTTGATGATAAAATACAAGGACTACAATCATTTTTTTTTCTCTTTTTTATGTGTACAATGACAAAAATGAAATTCAAACATAACACATCATGCTAACTACTCAAATCCCCCTTCATTAGGCTAATCCTAGTGTGCGCATTTTCTTCTTCTCTGGTGCGGACCCATTGCCTGTGCTTTGCGGTTTAATTTTCTTCTTGAATTGCTTTGATGTTATCATTTAAAAAAAATCATTTAAAAAAATCATTTGTAAAAAAAGTTTAATTTTTAGGTTAAAATATAATTTTTATCATTTATTTACATTGTAGATTTTGATTTGGTCTCTTAATTTTTATTTTTTTACTTTGATCCCTTGAAGTTTCTCTGTTGGATCAAATTGATCTTTTCATTAATTTATCATACTAATTTGCTCAATTTTGTTACACATGAAAAATTCCGAAAAACATAACGTTAGTCAATATGGATACAATTAGCATTAAAAACTTACATACAAACCAATTTAGTCTGGCAGAGACACTATAAGAGAGCAAACTAATTTTTTTAAACTTACATAGTCAAACTAAAATTTTAAATGTAAATAAGAAAGCAAAATTCTATTTTAGTCTAATTTTTTTACATTGTTATTATAATTTTTTTAACAATGTTAATCCATTAGAAATATTTTAGGTATGACTTTTGAAATTATTATAAAAGTTAATAATCTTATCATACATTATAATTTACAGTTAAATTACAGTAAATATATTTAAATTAAATTCTAAAAAATATAAGTATTTAATTGAAATATAATAATAGTGTAAGGATTTTTTATATTTTCATTTAATCATCAATTATTATATATTGAAAAATTATTGACTTTTATAATGTTTATTTTAAAACTTATAATTAGAATGGTTCTTAATTCGTTGGCATTATAAAAATATTATACTACTAATATATTAAAATTAAACTTAAAATGAAAATGTTAACAAGAATCTAATGAAAACTTAAAATGAAAATGTTAACAAGAATCTAATGAAAAGTAAAATATTTAATGAAAACAAAAATATGTATTACGTTAAAAAGACAAAAAGCATTTAATATGATGGGTTAAATATTCTTTAACTAATGTTCACCATAGCATAACCTTTTTTTTTAATCATGTTATTGTATCAAGTATTCATTCATTGGTTTTGTCGATAATTAATTGTCGTCAAAAAACTTAATTGGTCACTTTTAGTGATATTC
This sequence comes from Glycine tomentella, assembly GCA_007407185.1. NCBI lineage: Eukaryota > Viridiplantae > Streptophyta > Magnoliopsida > Fabales > Fabaceae > Glycine > Glycine tomentella. The sequence continues at coordinate 369,664 of PYAF01004847.1, read as the reverse complement.
TCTCTTCTCAATCATATTTTTTCTATTTACAAATATGCTCGAACTTCAGACTTGCTTAAAAAATTGAGTCCAATATCATTCAGACCAACAACTTATTACTACCTTAGCATAAACTTTAAGAAATTAACTATATTTACTTTTTATTTTATTTTGTTTATAAGATATAAGAATAAATTAAGAAGGAGTATTTACTTATTAAATTCTTCTTATATCTTATAAACAAAATAAAATAAAAAGTATATATTTTATATCCTAAAAATATTTTATGATTGTTCGTTGAGGAAATAGGGAAATCAGTGGGAAAATGATGAAGAGGAATTAGAATTATTCTTAAGGAAATGAAATTCATATATATATATATATATATATATTAATTGAGCAATATTATACCTTTCTATAAGAATTACCTATTAATATTTGTAATACTTTTTTAAGAAGTTT
>PYAF01004847.1:347361-362652 GCA_007407185.1 Glycine tomentella | reverse complement strand
AAAAAAAGATATAAAAATGATTCCTTTATTGGTTTTAATCGGTTGGTCAATTTTTATATTTTTAAAAATATTTATTAAATTTAATTATCTAGTCATCAATAAAAAAAACAAAAAATAAAGTATAATTTTTATCATGACACATCATTTAAACAATCAAAGTTCAAAACTTAACTGTCAAAGCATTAGATTGGTCAATAAAACCAAATTTCCTCATTTTCAAAATCTATAAAATTTTTCTCTATTTTTTAATAGGAATCAAAATTGCAGATTGAAAAAATAAAAAATAAAAAAATATATTTTAATAATTTAATCGTTTCACAATGACAAAATAAGAAGTAAATCTAAAGTAGTTCTCACTAATAACTCATTTAAAAAAAAAATACTTTTTTATAATTTGGAAAAGTTATAAATTATCAACTCGTTGAGAAGAAACTCGTTATGACTCAAACATTTGCTAAAGCACGATATTTTTGCGATAACCAAACATAAAGTGAATATAAAACAATAACCGCTGACAAATTATTTTTGAGAAATTATTTTTAATAAGATAGTAATTAAATTTCTTCATAAAAATAAGATTTAAGAATAACTAATAAGTTTAAGTATTTTTATTTTCATTTCTTATGTAAACTATTTACATTTTTTCTCACGTAAATTATTTTAAATTTTATTATTATTAGTTTTGTCTAAATTATTTATGTAGATAACACACGAACGTATATATATAAAAATATTCATAAATAATTTATTGTAATATTTTCTTGTAATAAAATAAGATAAAGTTTAAAAGTTAATTTAATTCAATTGTAGGTTTGGATAAGTTTTGTTGTAGACACATTTTCTACAAATTTTAAAATTATAAAATATGTTGGGGTGAAGTGTGATTAGTAATATTTTTTTACCTGGTTTTTAACATAATAGTAGTTTTCATTTTTTTTTTTGCTTTGGATTTTTTCCGGCTTATACTAAAATATATATTGAAAGTTGTAAAGAATGATATTCTTAAAAAATTTCTTAATTAATTCTTTGACGAAATTTAATAATTAATAAAATAATTTTAAGATAAGTATAATATTTAATACATTAAAAAATTAAAAATAATATATTTTTAAAAAAAATTGCATTTTAAATATAATAAGTATAGTAAGAGTATTTATTAGTATTTTGTTTTAAATGTAATTATTCATTATATTATCTAATAAGAAAAGGATTCAGAATGTTGTAAGAATTAAAACAATTTATTTGTAAAAATATGTTGTAAGAATATAATATTATTTTGTGAATTTAACTAAAATTTATTAAAAGTATATTAACTTCTATAAAAAAAAATACCTATAATCTTAGAACAAAATAGAACATCATTACTTTTTACTTTGCACTATATCAACATATATGAAAAACCCGTTTGACGTAAAAACAATATCAATATTTTTCTATGGCTAAATAAAAAAATAGCAATAATTCCTTCTTCTTTTTTTACCTAAGATATTGGTATCTAGTGGTTAATCCAATTTATGCACAACCATCATGAGTGATAAAATTCTTCTCACCCAATTTGAATACATCTACGTTCTCAACGATTCGAAGAAACCATTAAATTTTGTCAAATAATGTAACCATTTTAAATGGTTAAAACTGTTTATAAACGCGTTAAGTTGAATGGAGATTATTACATATATCAAGACATCCATAATAAATCATGGTCATGCTTAACCATACCAAACTTGTTCATTGCAGCAGCAACCACATGAAAAGTTTTGCATCAATCACTCACCCAATTGACTCCAGCAGAGTCACACCACATCATGCCCTATGAGTTATGACCTTCTCTGACGATTTGCAAGAAACTTTCTTGGATTCACCACCGACAAATAAAGCCCACTTCACTTCACCCCACCCCACCCCTTTATTAATTCAACCTCGGGCCCATCCTTACTGTGCATGCGACCCAAAGTGGTAAACATTGTCATACAAAGACACACTATAGTGCTTGTGTTATGTAGTGTGTGTAGGTAGAGAGAAATTGTGCCATGCTGTGGGGTGTGACTCATATCAAATGTACACAACTACTATATTAAAAATTGATAGATAATCTGCACCGGTCAAATTTACTATTTCATTAGACACAGTAAATAATTAATCATAGGTCACATTAGTACAAAATTAATTAAAAGGTTCATAATTCAATTGCCAATGCCATGAAGTGAATTGCATCTTATTGTTGGTGTTAACTTTATATTTTCCTATATATTCTTGTAAGAAATTGACACTGGGGCCATGTGGTCACGAGTACTCATTAAGCAGTACTGTGCTTCCTACCAAAAGAACGTACCCTTCAACCATCATAATTTTCGGGTAATTGGTAGTTAGTGGCAAGGTTTGATATCTCTCAATTAACAAGACTTTTTTGAAGGGTGCATTTATGGCTGAAATGGAAGTGATACTAATGAAGCAAGTCAAATATCAGGGTCAGGGTGTGGGTGCGCCCTCGTTTCAACGGCAAGAGTATTGTTTGTATTGGCGTAGTACCAAAGGACACTGTCGTGTATAAAAAAGTTGGCAATTAATGGCATTTTTAGGTCTAACTGATGGACTCTATTCTACTACTACTACACTTCTCTTTCATGAGGGTCAATTACTCGGAATAGTGCACGTGAAATTCAAACAAACAGTGTTTCTCAATGCATCATGGTAATGGGCCACACACCCTCAAGTCTTCTTAATAATATAGCATGGCAATAAAGATTGAAATCTGCCCCCATGTTTTATTGGATGTCATTTTTTGCTCTTTCTTTTCTTCCTTTTAATATGGTTTGCTTTCATGAGAAAATTCGATAACAAAACTCATTAATTGCAAAACTTGGAATATGTGCGACTTGAGAACCCCAACGGAGAAGAAACTACAAAAGGCCGTTGTCCGTTCGTTGATGATACATGAAAATGAATTAATCGAGTCATATAGTCTACATAGTAAGTCCTCTTAATTAAATTCAATAATATATATTCAAATAAGAAAACTCATCAAAAAAGTATTCAAATAAGTATATGACAACATTTAATGTAAAAAAAAATATATTGGAAAAATTGTTCACGTCCCAATCCAGAGACCCCAAAGTTGGAGGCTCTAAAGTCCTCAATAAAACCTATGGTGTGTGAATTTTGGGATGACACAAGGAGGATCATCCTTATCTATGGAGTGTGATTGGATTAAATATTTGAGGTCCAACTGTCCAAATATAGTTGGTTCACTATTCTTGATTGTCTTACTTTGTTAGATGATCTACAATCACTTAAGTGTTTTGAGTCTAAAAGATGTGAATGTTTATTATGCTTAATCGACCAACCTAACCAAACGAACCAAAAATGATTTTGGAATTAGTGACATGGATGATAATATGTAACAAGTTAAGTAACTAAAACAGTTATTCTAGGAGTTATGTATAGGAAGCTTAGTAGTAGAGTTTTTGTTTTTGTCGCGGGTGCTTTTATTTTGTGCTAGGTGGGTGGTCCTGGGTAGCTATAGCTAGCTAGCTAGCTGTATAACAATATGATTTTGGTTTGTTCTTTAATTAGCATTTTTGGCATTTGGGAAGACATGGATATTTGATGGGGTGGTGGATCGGGTACAGCATTGAGCCAGTGATCAAAGGCGTACACCCACTACAGAAAAGGAAAGCTCGAATAGAGGCATCCTAGATAAAGATAACACACGCACCTTGCTCCTAATTATTTGACATGTTTTCTGATCCCATCTATTATTAGAGTTCTCATGTTTCTATTGTTTTACTTTCTAGTGTCCCAGAATTCAGAAAAGATGCTCATAGTATGATTAAATAATGTAATGTGTAATAAGTATAAATATACATGTTTCTAAATGTTCAATTATTTTTTTCTAAAACAATAGATATAATTATTTGAACCTTTAGTTTCATAAAGATGTTTAAAGATGGATCTTTAAAACATTTAACAGTTGATGAATTAATAAATAAGTTGTCAATGGAAATTCAAATTCGATAAAAGAATACACAAGAATTAATCAGATCAACACGTATTTCAGGATGGAGAAAGACACATGTATTCTCATTCTAGCATAATATAATTATGTGTCTTTTATATTTTATAACACATGTCAGTTAACTATCATATAATATTAAGTTAACATTTTTTCCTCTTCAATTAATTATTTTTCACTTTAATCCTTGAATCAATACTCAATTTTTTAAATGAGCACACTAAGCATTATTGAATGTTTCCTAATCTCTATTAAGATAATCTTTTAACAATTAAACTCAATATTAAGGTTTTTAATATTAAAATTTTCAAAAACGTATTTTTTATTATTAATAAAACAATCTTTTATCATTTAAACTAATTATTTAATTTTTATGATTTATATTTCTTATATTTCAGTTATACTTAACAAACCTTTTTACAAATCTTAAAATATTTACTGCTTTATTACATTGTGGTGTATCACTCTCTACCAAAAAAAATTGAAAAACTCTACCCAAAAAAAAAATATTGTGGTGTATCACTAACTATGAAAGTGGAAATAACGTTTTCCTCTTCAAAAAACCTTTCTCTTTTCCCCTCCTATGGAAGTTTCGGGCAGAGAACATCTTTCACATGATATATGAGTTTAATTAAAAAAAAAAAAAAAGAACGAATATATATATATATAGAGAGAGAGAGAGAGAGAGATTTTTAGGTAAACATATAAGAGATTAACTCAATGTTAAAAGTAACTCTAATTTATTTTGTTATATATGTCAATGTGTATCGATCATTAAGTAAATAGAGCAAGCAGAGTCTTCCTCTCTCTTATTTTTATTTGTTCATCAACATTTCACTTTCTCTCTCAGCTCTATTTTCGACGCGATCCAATCAAAATAAACTTATTTGTCACACAAAAACCCAATGGGTCAAATCAAACACTCTTAGCCAAATTATTTTTTATCGTGGGATTCTCATATTCCCTTTTAACAATCGTTAAGGGGCCTATGTTATACTCACCTTTTCTCTAAGTTCACACCCCAAATGTTTTGTTTTAAACAAAACTCCTTCTTTCCCTCACTTCCTCCCCCTCCCATTCACTTTCTCTTTCTTTAAACCTCTCACCCCCCCCCCCCCCCACTTGTGACTCTCCTCCATCCATTCTATGACCTCTCACACACTAAGGGTGGTAAAGCAGACCAACTCATATTGAGATGGATTGACCTGCACAGAAAATGTGGGTTGAAACTTTCACCTTGTCCTGTTTATGCTTGATTGGGCAAGATAGTCCACTAAAAACAAAACAAAAAATGAAATTGAGTTGTAGGTTGGTGGGTCAAAATCACTAAAAAATATATTTTAATTGATTTTATAGTTAATAAATACTAAATAATATTTTATTGGAAAATTAAATATCTTTCTTAAATTTTGAATAAAAAATTATTTAGACAAAAAACATTAACAATATATGCACATAATATAAAAATAAATATGAATAATAATTAAGAAAATATGTTAACGGGTTTACCCACCTAGGTTAGAACAGGTTGAATTGGTGGATAGAAAATTTTAACCTGCATCCGCCAAAAAAGGGGCAAAAATGGGTTGGTGCGACGAATCTAACCCATTTTTCCACCCTTATTGCACATACCCACTTTGTTTTCTTCTTCACCCCTACTCATCACTTGTTCTTATGTTTGTTTTTGCCTCACAATGCACACATCTTTGTCTCTCATTTTGTTCTTCACCTCCCTTACATGTTTTGCTTAATAGTTGATTTGAATGAAACTCATTTTCCTTTTGTATTCATACACAACAAAATTTAGTTTTCGTTTTATATTTTTTTTTAAAAAAAAAAACACAACTAGAACATATTTTTGTTGCATTAATTTTTGTACAAAATTTAATACAGTGAAAACATGTTTCATTTGTGTTAAATTTTTTAAGAAAAAATTAACACAATAGAAACTTGTTTCGGTCAAAGATATCTTGTCTAAAAGAAATTAAAAATAAGATTGCAAGAATAACAAATAGGAGTGTGAAAAAACATGAACTTGGTTAAAGGAGTATCTTTACTAATAAGGTTGTTATTTATTACACCTCCAAGTTGCTTCCTGCACCTTTTTGGAATGCTTTTTTATGTTTCAGATTGATTATTCCGAAAGCCAAGAAAATGGTGCATTCCCGAATGTAATTTTACATTTCAGATTGATCTTTCCGGAAGCCATAAAGGAGGTGCAGAAAGCAACCTGAATGTGCAGGAGGCAATAGCCTACGAATAAACTATCAATTGTTGGCTTTGACCCAATACGGGACCATACCTTTTGTACTAAATACGACAATAACAAGAAACTGGTAGAATTAGTATGCACTTTAAAAAATAAATTATAATCATTAATTAAAACTAATGATTATGATTTATGATAAAGTCAAATATATACATAATAAAATTTACAATTACTTATAATCTTAATCACTAATTATAATTAATAATAATTATACTTTTTGTTCTCGAAAATGCATTCCTTTTACTTTAAATGCACCAAATTCACATAATACATCAACTGAAAGATTATATGGTGTGATATACGGAGTTGTAAAAAATTTAAAATAATATATAACAACAAAACAATTATAAACTTGAAAGTCTAAATATTTTGTGACGCCCGATGCACTTTAATTAATAGTACAATATTTAATAGAGGTAAAACAAGAGAAATAAAAGTAAGGATGAAAAAATGAACCCAAATCTTATGCGTAAAATTATTAGCAAGTAGAGGGTATTTGTCCGTCTATTGGAACTGGGAATGGGTATTTACCCGTAAGTTTAAGCATGGATGGATGCGGATATAGATACTATCGTACCCATCCCATCCCGTATATATATATAATATGTTATTTAAATAAATAATTTATGTTATACATATAATTTTTTTTAGTAAAATTATCCGTGAACGTATTGAGCAATATAATACAGAAGTAAAAATTGTAAATACGGTTGATAAAAAAATAATTATATTTTCTACTTTAATTTATATTTTAAAGTCATGATTCATGTTTTTTAATTTAAGTATTAATGTCATAATTAAGGTTTTTGGACAAAGGATCCGACATTTTATTTCATATGAGCACTTTTATGTTGGGATGATGGAATATAATCATGATTTTGATTTGTAAATTTCATGTCAACACTTTTATGTTAAGGCCAATATTATCCATATATTTTCAAAGAACATTTTGTTTTTAGATTGACTTGTAAATCTTGAATATTGTTTTGTATAGCATAATGATATTAGATTTAACTTATCTTATATTATATTTGTTTCACTTTATTTAAGAATATTGGACTATTTTTTAATTGTATGTATAAATTTATGACTTAGTTGACAAGTCTTGGGGAATACAATCATCATATAATATCCAAGGTTAATTAGAGTTTTTTTTAAGTGATTATAACATTAACTTTAAGAATTACTACATTAGATGATTATTTTTGCAGTATTATTTATTTATTACTTAAGTTTGGATGTTTGATTTTAATATTATATGTAGATTTTTTTTTTGTTCTTGGGTCAGACTACATGTGTTCCCTAACTCAGTGAACCAGAGGCTAATTCTGCTCGTGGTGTATTATTATAGTTGGTTCAAGCAAATTTTGCACATGCTAAAAATCAAATATATGTTTGGATGCTTTTAGTGTTATGTTTGGATTATTTAAGAGTAGATTTTCAATTTACTTGTAGTAATTTTTTAATTATTTATTATTAATTTTATTAACTTTATACATAAGGAAAGTAGGTCGCATATGCAAGTGTGAGTATATAAGTAGCTAACAAGTATGAAGACAGGGAATAAAATTTCTACCTGTGCGGGTATGAGATTGAATACCAATAATTTTTTAAAATACAGGTATGAGAAACGAATACTAAAAGACCCTACTTACATCCTACCTATTATTATCCTTAAATAAAAGTAATGTTAATTAGTGGAGGGATATAAAACGCAATTCACATAAAACCCATAATGGTGTAAGTATAATTTACTCTCAAAATAAATAAATAGAAGGGGACAATTTAGTAATAAAAACTATTTTATCAACTACATATAAAAAAATGATGAGGGACTTAATAAAAAAATGTGATTTTTTAGGGATGAAAATTCAATAAACTATACATTTTTTAACTCAATGATCATGGGAAAATAAATTTTAAAACTTCAACGTATTCACGTTTGTAATGACATATATTTAGAAAGACATGAACTCAGAATATGTCTAAGGCATGTCTTAGCATAGATGTATGAGATTAGGCAGGTTCATTGAACCTTAATTAATTCATTTTTTGTCTATGCTTTTTCTTTTTGAATCTCGGGTTTCTTCACAATCCAGGGAAATCCGAAATTGACAAGTTGTGGCTTAAAGGCTTTGCAAGATTCGCAGGTGTGGCTGGAATAGATTTGGGAATCCAACTATGTCTATATAACAGTAGAAACTCAGGTTGAGAGTTTACATTTGTCAGGATGTAGTTAGGCATATGTCTTGAGATCAATGTGTTTAAGCCTTTAAGGCTCTCTAGCTAATTCCGTATGTTATCACATAAATTAATACAACAAAGTGCACATGAACAGCAAAAGCCTGACAAAAATAGATCGATTAGGCTTTGTGCTTTATAACCTTTATCAACTGAGTATCACATATATAATCTTAAGATATGAACTCATCAAATAATAAATAACAAATCTTGTAATGTGGTTGTCGACGTGGATTTGCAATCAGCTTTCATGCTGGTCACATGTCATCTAAAACATGTACTGCTTTTCTTCCCGCAGACCACACTTCGTCCTCTGTTCTAAACAATTGAGGATTTTATGAACTGAGCAGAATCTTCATTTAACTTAAAGGCCAAAATTGCATCATTAGTCACTTAGTAATTAATTTCCGGGAATAAATAAACCTTAGATGCTACCTAATCCTAGAGCTACAAGCCTAGAAGAAACGCAAGGAATTTTTTTTGTAATATTTTATTTTGTAGTACTGGGAAAAAGGAAATGACAGGTTAAAAATATATTTAGACAAAAAAAAATGGGACCCTGAGCAAGAACCACCATGTTGTGAGCCCATGAGAGGTTTCATGTTGCGTGACATGCTGGTGAGAAGGAAACATATATAACATATAACTAATTAAAATTATTCTTGTACATTTTTTTTATATAAAAAGGGTAGGAAGAGGCCAAAACTAAGAATGCGATAAATAAATGGTCCAATGGAGAAAAATACAGAAAAAAAATTGTATTATAGAAAGGGTGATGGAAGAATGTTATATGAATAACATAATTTTTATTAATTGATGCTTTTGATCCTTTTTTTATTTATTATAGTGTTATAGGTTAATACGCATTGTAAATTTATAATATCAAACATAATTAATCTGCCCCTAAGTGAAAGTTGTTTCATTAAAGAAGAAAAGTAAAAGTAGAAGACCTAAGTTACCCAACACCTTTTTTTTTTCTCGAAATTTGAAATTTCAAGAATTAGAATAATAATGTGTTCTCCGTGAAAATTAGAAGTTTGGGGGGAATCGGGGGGCGTATTGTAAAGACTAAAAAATATGGAGGCGTGTTGAAGTTGAGCTATTGAACCAATCAAATTATATTTGTCAATAGTAAATATGTTTGGTTACTAATTTCTCATGGATCATAAGAGACATAATGATAATTGACAAATTGGTATTATAATAATTTTTTTTAATGGTAGAAATTGAAAAAGATACCAACTAAAATAAATTTCTTCTAGGAATTATATAAGTATAAGTAGTTTGGATTTGAATACTTTTTTAGTTAAAAATTTATCTTTACCTAAACATTTTGTATTGAACATTTTAAATTATTTAACAAATAAGAAAGTAGTTTTAATTTGCTTCAATAATTTTACGATATATCTTTCTTGTTTGTTTACTTGAACAGTATCTTAAATGCAATCATTAGAATTTCCTTTTAAGTAGATTAAGAAAAATAGGTGCTGTTTAACACTCGTTGTATCCACGGGTGAAAAGGAAACAATGATGGCAATTATTATATCAACTAGCTGTCTTTAAAATACGAGATCTTTTATTCTTTCTTTCTCTTTACGAGCATGTCATAAAGTAATAATTAAGAAAAAAACCCACTTAGAAAAGTACACATTAATATAAGCAGATTGTCACTTCAAAGCTTGGTTAGTGACAATAAAATAATTTATTGCTCCCATTATTTTTATTTATAAAAATTAAGTTTAAAATAATATAATTTTTATAAGATCAAATTTATAATATTTCTTATTAATTATTTTTAGACTACAAATATTTTTAATTAAAAGAAAAGAGAAAATATTGATAAACAATTAGAAAGGAGATCAATATTAATGATAATGATATTTTTAGAAAAATTACAAATTTAAAATAAAATTATTATTATCAACTAAATTAACTGTTTTCTTTAATTTTGATGAATTAAGTAAATGAATTTTTTAAATTATCATTACTTCGTTAAAATCACACTAGTACAATTTTTATATAATCCAATCATATAACATCACATAGATTATATATTCACATCACTCAATCAAGTTTAATTTTTATTTTCAATTCAAATTTGAGGACTAAATGACTTAATAGCAAGTTCTTTTTTTACAGATATAGCAAATTTTATATTTTAATTTTTAATTTAATACTTTACTAAAAATTACTTTAACACTAATATTTCTAATGCAATTCCTAATTTCCTAAATTTGACAAGGATCAAATGTAAATAGGGACATGTGTCAACCAAAATTAATAAATTAGTTTTAAATTGGGAAAGTTATACAAAGAATCAAAAATCATATAAGTTTCTAGTGGTTTCTATTGATCGCCAAAAGTTAAACAGCCAGTAAAAAAAAGTTTTTTTTTAGTAAAATTAAATTCATTTTAAAAATTAAAAGAGTTAATTGAATTATTTAAAAATAAAGGGACTAAATATAACCTAATCAGAAGAACAAAAAGTAATGAAACCAAATTTTGTGAGACTAACTTTATACTTAATGGATCTGACCCATATTTTCATAGTTTCTAAAATATTTTAATTAATAACAGAAAATGCATTAAAAAAGCGTTAAAATCTAATACTCTTCTTCTGTTAAAAAAAATCTAGTACTCTTCTTCTATTAAAAACAATCTAGTACTCTTCTTCTGGTAATAAAATTTGTTTAAGAATCAGGAAAAATAAATAAATGCAAGGGTTATGGTTGAAGCGTTTTATGGAGAAGTAAATGTTGTGTGAATTGCTAGAGACCATTAAAATTATCTTTTTTTAGTAGATTATAAGAAGGCCAACGACAAAAGCATAGCTTTTAATAACCGATCGATGATAGAACTCTCTCTCTCTCTTAATATATGAACTTTATGGTTTTTGGATATGTATTAAAGAATGTAATTAATTTATTGAATTTCAAAAAAAAATATTAGATACTTTTTTAATATATTATTTTATTTTTAATTATGATTTATTTTTTTATATACTATTCTCATTAAGTATTTATATTATTAAGAATATCATTAAGAAATACTTAATATAACATTAATTTTATAAAATAATATTAATTTTGAAATGTTTTTTTTCTCTAAAACATTAAATATTCTTAAACGAAGGGAGTAATTGGTTAAGCACTTGAGCCTTAAAAAAACTTGCAATGGTGTTGGGAAAGGAACCGAGTGAAAAGTGTCACTGCTGTTGAGGGAAAATTTAGTGAAAATAATACTTGCATGATTTTCTCTTCATCCATATCTACTGCCACGTGTCTTTTTGAACTCCCAATAATATCGTTAATTACCATAACGTATGTTAATGAGGGATCATGAGATCACTTAAAATTATTATTCTTTCAATCTCAAAATAATTGTTATTTCAAATTATAAAAACAATAAATAAATAAAAATAAAAATAATTTTATATCATTATTAATTTATCTATAAATTTTATTTTCACCATGAATATTATGATTAATATTAAAAATTAATTAATACATATTATATTAAAATTAAAATAATTATTATTTTATAACAAATTTTTATAAAATAATTATAATGATATGGAAGAAATATTGTATATCGACAAGCACAATCTAATTTATCTATCTTCGCGAAAATTCGTGAAGATGTCATCATCAAAGACCAACTGTTATCTAACAACACCACAAAATTATATTGAGTGTGCAAAAGTATTTTATGTTAAATCATGTTTCTCTTTCAATTGTCCTGAGCTCATTGTTTTTCTTTCAGTACTTATTTGTCTAATTGTTTCTTTCAATACTTGTCACCAGGTTCCCATTCTTCTAAGATTTTTCTAGTTTTAATTTTCTTCGGTAGCTTCTCTATGTCCTTATGTTACTTTTTCTAATGTTTGTCAAGAATCTTCAAATATATTCGTTTTTAATTAAAATTAGAAATCTTTGATTAATTTAAAAAAGCAATAGCATAGCTTGTTTATTGTTTATGGCTGTTCATGTGCAACGAATCGGGACATGAAAAGAACAAGGCTTAGTAACTACCAAGTGTATCGGACGAGAAACCAGTCTTAATTATTTAACTTTATATAAATTGTTAAAATTCATTTAACTTGAACATAATATTGATTATCCATAATTATTATAAAAAGAATAATCGTTTTTCTTTTAAAAATTTTATCCTTAACAATTATAAATTATTACAATATTTTAGTTTAACTTTATACAATAATTATATTTTTTTAAACAAATTACATTCAACTACATATATAATTAACTTTCAATTTCAGACATTAATTATTTTTTTGCACTAATTTTTATAAAATTAAATAGTTAATATTAATTGGTTGTATATTTTTCACTTGTAGTAGCTCTTGGTCTCGAAAGCCACATATGTTGAGTCATTGACAATTGTCTAAATCCTTCTCATCAATATTGAATAACAACTATATCTTGTTGTTCCATAATTATCATCGTGTATGAAAAAGAATTATTATTTTAATTATTCAATATAATATTATTAACTTATTTGGTTCAATTTTTAGAGGAGGGAATGGAGGGAAGTAAAATTCCTTCTTATTTAATTAATTTGTAATTTTAATTTTTATAATATAACTAGAGATATTTTAGGCATTTCAATTAAAATATCTCTAGTTATTTTATAAAAATTAAAATTACAAATTAATTTATTTTTAAAATATCTCTTTTTTCCTCGTGAACTAACAAGAAAATGAGTGATTTCTCTCCCCTTTCATTTTTTTAACTTTTTTTTTCCTTTTTGTCTTTTTCTCTTAAACAAACATAATGATTAATCAAAATTCTACCCTTTTTCACTTCCCATCTCCTTTTCTTTATTACTTTTTCTAGTCTTTATTATAAGACACTACCTCTCTTTAAATATTAGGCTCTTTTTTCATTTTATTTGTCATTTTTATAAGACTTTTTCAAATTTTCTTTTTATTAATTATTTTTTTGTCTAAAACACCCTTAATTATTTTACAACACGAATTAAAAAGATAAATGCATTATCTCTATTGAGAAACAAGACTAACACATATTAATTGATTAGGTAGAGAGTAATTAATTTGAAAGAGAAAGATGACGAATCCCAATAATTTGAAGGTAATTTTGGAAAAATAATGAAAATTGTTGAAGAATTTAATAATACTAACTAAATTAACTTATTTTCTTAAAGGGTAAAAATTAGGTAAAAGAGTCTAATAATTAGGGGATATAGGTAGTGATTTAGAAGGAATTGAAGGTCCTTTTTATATGGCATTTTCAAATTAATATTAAGTATTTAATATTTTTCCACAAATTTTTCTTATTAAATATTTTAAGTATTTGTGTGTTTTTATTGATAATGGTGCATAATATTGAACTTTAATGTTTTCAATCGCCCATAACAAGTTAATAACAAGTTAATAATTATTAATAAGGGCATAATTGTTACTTATTCCATTCCAAAACAATGGACTTTTTTTATCCTCAAAAAAATCGAAGACAAGTAATGTAATGTCGGTGAATTGCCTCTCGGTAATGAACTTGTTGATATATTTCAACACTAAATCATTTTATTATTTTTGATATATTTAAAATGTATTTTATACTTTTAAGATATTAAATATTTTTATTTTTCGTTCAATATTTACCGTAAAAGATAGTAAAAAAATTATAGGAAAATATAATAAGAAGAATTAGTATTATTTTTTTAAAAAAAATATCCATACATTATTTTAAAAGAGAAATAAGATAAAATAATAAAGAAGTAACAGTTAAGTTATGAATATGAGGCAGCTGACATCAAATTTTAGAAATGTGTAGTGAAGAGCATAAGTTCATGCACGTGGCAGTTTAACAGTAATACATGTGTTGAATGATGGCACGTACCTTAAGCACACGTGTAGAGAGTTGAAACAATGGGAACAGCTGGCACGGGTAGAGTGGGCTATGCATAGGGGCAATACTATACTACCAGTACTGCACTTACACTATTCTTCGGGAAAAGTGCTCTCTCTAATTTGTCCTTTCCGTGTGTAATAAATAATAGATAATTTAAAATTTGAGAATTCCCGAAAAGTCCATGAAACCATGGAACAAGCCACGACATACATCATCATCAACATCATGGGGCATGGGGCCCATAGCGTAGATGTATTGCAGAGTGGGCCCACGTCGACGAAAACGACAAAAGAATCTCGTATAGAAAATAAAAAAGTGAAAGGAATTTATGACGTCAAATCAAGACCCTGGAGTGAGAAGCAAGGTTTAGGGAAAAAGCGAAACCGCAGGTTTTGGTCGATTGGGAAAAGAATACTCCTGTCAGCGCCTCCCCACTTGCATCTAAGGCGCGTTACCACACGCCTTAACCGTTAATAGTCCGTCTTTGGTTCGTTTTACTGGAATTTTGTGTAAAAAATGGTCATTTTAACAGTATATATTTTTTAGATCAATATTTCTTTCTTCACTGCGATTTTTGACATCAATATAGAATAGTCATTAAATTTAATAATTATATTTATTTTTTTATCAATAAAAATCAAAAACAAATATTAAAAAATTTATAACAACTCAATTGTACATCTACTTAATCAACTAAACTAAATTCTCTCAATTAAATATATTGAGTTTGATAGATTATATTACATATTTGGTATCAAAATTACATTATCAATTAATATAAAACTAAAATAAAACAATTTTTATATTATACTGTCAATTTTAATTTATATAGATAGAGAGAGATATTATATTATATTTGTAAAATAATCACTTAATACAAA
>PYAF01004847.1:305394-337750 GCA_007407185.1 Glycine tomentella | reverse complement strand
ACTTTCTTATACAAACATTTCTATATTTTTTTCATG
The DNA here is from genome assembly GCA_007407185.1 of Glycine tomentella. NCBI lineage: Eukaryota > Viridiplantae > Streptophyta > Magnoliopsida > Fabales > Fabaceae > Glycine > Glycine tomentella. The sequence goes on along the minus strand of PYAF01004847.1, from coordinate 337,714 downwards.
GTAGAAATCAAATATGATATTAAGGAATGTATAACACTCACTTATTCAACCAAATGAATTACACCCCTTTGATATATATATATATATATATATATATATACATAAATATAACTTGTATTTAAACTCTTATTATAAATGAAAAGATATAAGTTTTTTTCTATTAAAGAAAAAAAACATAATGCCTATCTTGATTATTTTATTTTCATACAATAAACAGTCCAAAAGATGATTTTTTATGTTATCAGAAAGTATGATGACCACTGTTATACTAATATTATCCTACTTGCAAAATGTCATGCCATTTTTTTATTAGTAAATGTTAGGATATATTTGTTGATTTACATATTACAACCAATTTTCACTCTTTACTATGAATGAAACATATAAGTAACAAAATTGTATCTTTTGTGTTTTATGTCTTGAAATGACACTAAAGTCTGATAAACTCATTTAAACAAACATGCAAATAATTGATAGTTTGTTAGTTTTTATTGATAGTAAGGATTAAAATTCATGACATTTCCCCCCCTTTTTTCCTTCAACCACCAAGTAATCATAATCCAGTAGTCAAAAACATCATTCTAACAAATACATACCTCTCTCGTTCTGTAATTGGTCATGCACTTTTCTTTAGCATTACAACCTTTTCCTGCAATCCAGTATTTAACAACATGAAAATCATGGTAGGTAAAGGGCGGGGAACTTGCTCGTGTGCAAACCCTTCTTATGAGTGTTTAAAATGCAAAATGGTATTATCAGAAAGTTTGATATATAATGAAAATAATTTTTTATCAGACTTTAATTATTTTCTAGTTGAACTTCAGATTAGTCAAAATATTTTTTCTCCAATGAACTTGAGGGTTAATATAAAAAAAAAAGTAAAGAAAAAAAAGTAAAAAATTGAAGAAACATGTTAATTATGAATTCCCATTATTCTACTTTAATGGAGAATACGCTCCCTTGGTCTTATATTTGTATATGTATCATATATGACACATGCTTTGAACTTAGATAGGCCACTCTATATATTTCGTCGGAAATAGTGTTTTTTTTCTTGTAGTATATTCGTTGCATATGGTATGCTTTTATAGTGCTTTAATTTGTTTGAAAATAATTTTTATTTTGGAAAAATAAAAAGTATTCATAACTTTTTATATGCACTTTTTATTTATTGGCATCTTATTTAAATACTTAAATAAATTTTTAATTATATATGTTTAAATATTTTAATAAGAGAAATTTTGTAAAAAAAAAAAACTAAAATAACTTTTTAATCCCTATAATCCAGGAGTGTTTCAGGTTCATCTTTTATTTTATTTATTCTATTATTTCTCTAAAAAAACATGGCAAGAGGAAGCTGACTCATATTTCCAATATTAGCTTCACAACCAATTTGGGCCGCTATTTGGGTTTTAACTGGGTTCATGGAAGAGTAACAGGAAACCATTTTGCGGACCCTGTTGGATAGAGTTCAATAAGAGCTTGCCTTGTGGAAGGTGTCTTATCCTTAATTGGGCTTGCCCATACGGTTCTTGCATCAATGCCAACATATACTATATGTGCAAACTTTAAAGGCTCCCCCAATAGGTGTGTGTGTGATAATTGATAAAGGCTATGTTTGGAAGTAAGATTCTTTAAAAGTATTTTTAGAAGAAAAAAGTAAGAAGAAAAAAAAAAATAAATTTTTCATTAGCTTATTTATAGATGTCATCTCATCTTTTAAAGAAGTTATATTGGTGAGTTTCTAAAAATTAGTTAATGAAAAACTTATTTTTATTTATGAAAAAACTCATCTCATTTTTTTCTTCTTATTTTCTTCATTTAAAAGTGTTTCTAAATAAACTTTTCTAAAAGTACACAAACTAAGATTCTATCTCTAGAAGGTTTATCCATGACTGATTCCATGCATTCAGTCTCTTATTACTGAACAGCTGAATATATACCGACAAGTATAGGTGGAAAGAAGAAAATAGAAAAGAAAATAAAAGGTAAATAATTGAGAAATAGTGTGGAAAAAGAGATTTTGGGTCGAAGAGAATTATAGTACAATAGGAGGAAAATAGTTTATTTAAGAAAATACTATTTTACTCTTTAATATTAACATTTTTTTTTCTCATGATTAGAGCGTATCTCGTATTTGCATTTTTTTTATTCAACTTTGTAATTGCATGCATCTGGAATGGCAGACACAACTTCATAATTTATCATTATTGTCTTCCAAAATGTATTTCGTAATTACCTTTTTTTATTATATATTATCATTATTTTTCACACTTCATTGATTCATATCCCCTTCCAAATCCAAATACTATTGACTGCAAAAACGGATTCAGAAACCTTATAAAGGGGTTAAATCTTATTTCCTTCCTATGTAATTATGTAATTGTTTAAATATCTAACTTAATAATTATTTTTAAAAAAATATTATTCTTACACATAAAATTAAGAGTAATTTTTAAATTAAATGATAATAACCTTAGTTGTTATGATAATAATAAATATAATTAATTTTACAATAACTAATATTAATTATTATTATTAGTAATAATATACAAAATCAATTTTATACTAATTAATTTTTTATGTCTTTTTGATGTTGAGCAACTTCTAGATCGTCACACAACTTTTGTAATCCCTTATTATGCTCCCCTATCGCCTTGAACAACGACTTCACGAGCAAATCCACCATCATCCCAACAACCCCATTGCAAAAGTTGTGCATGAGGATAGAAACATCAGTTTTTTATTTTTATTTTTATAACCATGAGGTGTAATCTCCATCTCATCGAGTCGACCCATTTTTTGGGTAAAGTAATACCTCCATTTATCCCTCTATGCTCAAGTTGGGGATTGAATCCCAAATCTTAGTTAAGAGACCAAGTGTCGAATTAGGTATGTCAACAACTTTCAGTAGGATGAAAACATAAACTAAAACACTTATGACAAATAGTGTTGTATAAGTACAAATATACCAAAAAACTAACCATAATAGCACAAAACATCCACTTCCAATCACCCTTAAACCAATATCAAAACTCCAACAAAACAAGGAAAAGAAGAAAAAAAAAATCATTGGTGGAGAAAATAATCATTCATCAATTGCATAATCATCTTCGGCTTTGTGAATAAGTAATCTCTTCATTAAGACTTAAATATGCCCTCAAATTTAGGTCATTACTTTTTTAGTCCCCCAAATTTATTTTTCTTTTTTTAGTGACTTAGATTTGAGGGACTAAAAACTTATTTGAACTTTTCTTTTATTACAAAATTACAATGTAAACATATATTTGCCATTTACACCTCTCAACTTAAATATCCTTTTTCGGAAAGTACTTCCTGAAAGTGTAAAATTTTTAACATTCCAAAAAGTATTTTCTAAAAGTGTTAAAAATTTAACATATTAAGAAAATGCTTTCCATAAGTGTTAAAATTTTTATATTATGGAGAATACTTTTTGAAAGCCATTTTTTAGGGGGAGAAATGACACCTTTTAATATGATGGTGACGTTCTAGTCACAAAAAACTTGAACACTTGGTTATACTTTTCGATATAGTGAACATTTTACTTCACAATAAGAGGAGCGGTTTCATAAACAAACAAACATGATTTTAATAATTACTTCACTTAAAAGATATGTCATCATTTTGATTGGATTGTTGAAGCATCCATCGGATTCATATTCCTACAATTACTTCCAAAATATCATAATTTTATTTTTTTTGCTAGGGTTTCTTTTAAATAAATCAAGAAAGTGAATATATCAATGCATAACAAATTGAGAGTAATTTAAAGACAATTGGTGTCCATTTTTTTTTCTTCTAAAAACTGGCTTTTTGAAATGTTAAATTTTTAACACTTAGAAAGTATCTTTCAAGCACGTAATTTTTTTAACAGTTTACTTATTAAAGTATTTTTCAAAATGTTAAAAATTCAACACTTTCACTTCCATAAAATGCTTTCCAAAATGTTAAAGTTTTTCCACTTTCCATAAAAATAATATATATTTTTTAAATATATAAAAATAGGTATATTAATAAAATCAGAAGGTATAAATGACAATTTTCATGGAAATAACAATAACTAGGAGCAACAAAGATAGAGCCCATGAAGATGGGGGAATCTATAGTCAGGTTGTTGTTTCCTGGACTTCCGAAGTTTCTTTCTGTATTTTTTTCGAAATGTTTTTTGTTACAAAGAAAATATAATATTGCAATTGTTGCAATTGTTAAAGAAATATAATATTGCAATTGTTACAAAGAAAATCCTTATTAAAGTGTGAAAACAACTTAAATGCTTAATTAAAAAGCTATAGGAGGGTGAATCATTTTATGGTGAACTTTAAAAAAAATCAAATTAGATTAGGTAAAAGAAAACATTCAATTAGTAAACACACAAGTAAAAATAGAAATTATTGTTTATTACAATAATCAATTAAAAATTACTCAAAGTACAATAAAACATGATTCTCTATGTAATTTTAATGTTAATATGATTTAAGCTATTTTGTTAATCCTATGATTTAAGTGTAATTTTTTACACTCATGATTTTTTTAATCCCGTTTATTGTAAATTATTCATAGTACAATAAAAAATATTTTTTTTTTGTGAAAATAAATAAATAAAAAATGTTTCACTTCAATGTAAATATAGACATTATTTTCTTACTATATTATAATTAGTAATAAGTAGGAGTTTGCCACACCTAAGATCCTAGCCTCTTTTGTCGTATTAGTTGTCCTATATGGGAAGGAAAAAAGGTAAGAAATGAGAGCAAGGTAAGGTGTGTGAGTCATATATATACCTGCAAATGACTCTTCACATGAGCTAGTGTTAGATCTTTGACATCCATAAGCTCCAAAACTGACTTAGGAGTAGCCCCTACAACAAATCACAAGAGTGCAAAATTAAACATAGTAAAACCTACAAAAGTAATAGTGAGTTATTGTAATTGGTTACACATATCTTAGATGTAATTTTAACAAGCTACCAGTTATACTTTTTCCATCTAAAATGTGATTCTAATTAAACACACTACTAGTTTATAAATAATACTACGTGTAAATAATAGGTAATAAGCAATAGGTGTAAATACTAGGAAGTAACAAGGTTACCTCATCATCAAAATTAATTTTAATTAACTTTGAAGAAACATAAAATAAAAAGATAATTTAGTTGAGCCAGTTCAAGAGCCCATGAACAGAGTATGAGTATCTCTCAAATTCAACTTTGTCAGTAATATAGCCTAACATTCAAGTCAAATTCAATAGAAATTGATCTTTTAATCAAGCCAAGCTAAGCTAGTGAGTTTTCACTATGGCAGGCAGACCCATATTGTTAGTGGTATTGTTTCCCAACCCTTCTACAACCAAGGTACAAGAGTGGAGCCATTTGGTTCCTCCAACATGCTGCAACTTTAATCAAAATTAAGACCAACATATATAATACTAATAATAGAGATTGGGTCTGAGCCTAACCCACAAAGTTATGAATCAATATGGGAAAAGAGAGAGCGAGTGTGTGGAATGTCATAGGCTGAAGCTAGTGAAATGGTTTTATAGTTTGTATTTGTACCATAACTATTATCACTAATACTAGTTTATGGGACCATACATATGAGAGAGAAGCAAAGCAAATGGAGTGAGATTGAAAATATTTATTGCGTGAGTGGGAAGGTGCGGATGGAGACAGACACAATATAGACTTCCCTCACTACGCGGTTTTAACTATTAATACTAGTTGATAGTTAATAATTAATAATGATATATAATAATTTTGGAATGGCTTCAATCCAATCTTTGGACTTGAGATGCAATTCATTTTCTGGACCACTGCTAGCATCATTATAAAAAAAAAAATTGATTCAAAAGTAAACATGCACATAGAACTTAATTTATGTCCTAATTAAATCAATTTCTATGTTTACCTGTTATGCACAATAATAAGAGCCTAAGTTTCACAATAATGTTATCTTGACCTGTTTATTATTAACCCCTATCTTATTAGAGTAAGAATTTTGATAATTAAGAGCCATAAAATATAAAATAAAGGAAAAGAAAAAAACAAGCTCTTCACCTGGACTTGAAACCCTTATGGTCTTCAATTGCACATCATTAGGATCCTTTACATACACTATACAGGGATCGATACTAACAACCACTGGCTGCAAATTCAAAAGTTTAATATTTTTTCTTATTCTAAATAAAGACAGGTTAAAATATAAGATAATTTGGAACATTCAGACTGCAGAACAAAACTCACTAGACATATCAATCACATATTATATCCAATGTATTAAAATACCAGTATAATTTAGGACAAACTAGATGTAACAAGCCAAAAAGTTTAATATCCCACCTATAAATAATTCATCATTATTAATATTAGCACTGCTAATATTTTTAGTAAATATTCAGTTATCGCACAGAAACAGAGCCCCCTTTTTCATGGTTTCTCGCTCAAAAACATTACTTGTCCAATATCTATCTGGACCTTTGCCACTAATCGATGTCTAGGCTTTGGTTAACAAGTTTATAGATAAAGCTCTCGAGTTTAGACCCAAGCTCCTAATTCTCATAGTACCACCAGAAACAGAGAGGTAATGTCCTTTTTCTTGCTATTGTTTTCAAGAATAAGAGAGTTAAATAAGCTTTTCCTCACTCCAACCTGCCAATAAGAGAGTTAAATAAGCGTTTCCTTAAGAATGACAACACTGTAGGAAGCCCCTTCCACGAACGTGACAAGCATCTCGGGAATGTTATAAGTAGGGGAACTAAAGGGATCCTCGACGTTTGCCACATCCTTTTTAGACTACAAAAACAAATAGATCAAAATAGGTTTTGATTTGGAACCAGTGCAATTGACTCGCAACTCACTCACCTTATTGGTGGTTTCACCGGTTTTGTTGGATTGGGATGTTTGGAAGGAACGAGCCTTGATCCTGTGATTAGGAAGGTGGGGGGTCGAACATTGGGGGTGCGGCGAGTAACGAGAGAGCGCGTTGTTGCATTGTGGATACAGGCTGAGAGTTGGCCGCGACGGAGGCCGGGCCGCGACGGAGGCCAGCCGTGATGACGCCGGAGTCGCAGACTGCGTGACTGAGATGGACAACGAGAGTAAGAGACACAGGTAAGGGTAGGGTTGAGTTGATAACATTTGGGGAAAATGTAATTTTTCCATGGAAAAATTTAAAAATTCAGACGGAACTTAGTCCGTGGCAATAAGCCCGTCGGAAATGCGCTTATTTTTTGTAGTGAACAGAGTATATTTTAACATATAATCTTATATTTTAGATTGATTATTCCAAAAAAAAAAGAAGGAGTGCAGGAAACAACTAAGAAGTACAAGAAACAAAAGCCCTATGATCATTTTAATTGGGTTGAGATACGATAAAATGAGTTAGAAAAGTTAGAAGATATAATATTAAATATAATTATTAATTAAAAAGTACACGGTGAGAAATCATAAAATATGTATACGTATACTATAATTTTTTTTTGCTGAATGTATACATATATAATAAATTCTGAAGTGGTTTAAATTGTTATTAACAATAAATAATAGTGATAATTAATAATTGAGTCACTATTATAAATAGTATTAGTAGAAAAATAAAAAATAGTCACAGTTAATGACTAATTAATTATAAAACTTATATTCACAACTAATTTTTAATCAATAATAAATATATTTTGATTTTAATAGATATACATCATTAATATAAAAAGTTATATTATCAAATAATAAAAAATATTTTTAAATTGACTTTTAAGATAATCATTATAAAAACTAAAAAGATGAAAGATGAAAGAAGATGAAAGAGGTGATGGAAAGCTGGTGGCGATGAGCTAGAAAATGCTCCGGTAAATGAGTAATATATGAAGATTATGAGTGTTTATGAATTTGCATCAATATAATAATCCGATGAATTCAAATCAATCCAAACTAAAAAAATTCAAATTAATTTGAATCATTGATACAGATCAAGTTGAAAAAGATGCAAATTTGATAAGTTCATATCAAACCTTGAATTTCAATTTTGAGAATCCAATAAGATCCACATGCTTACTTACTAGATTTTTTTTTTTATTTTTTAACTTTTAGAGTTTAAGCTTTCCAACTCGACCAATTTTTTTTCATTTTAAGGCTACTAATCAATTATTATTATTATAATAATGTAAAACATGATTTAATTTTTACCTCAAAATGAAACAAGTTTTATATTAGTAATAGTTAAAGAATAGTTTTGAGTTAAAATGTATAAAGTCACATACTATTAGAATCACCTTCCTTTTTTCCCCATCAATTATTATTATTATTATTATTATTTTAATGATAAATTCGATAACCTAATCCTATATAAATTAAATCAATTAAAATAAATTACGTTGGATATAAAAATATCACTTTGAGCCACCTAGACCTTGCCCAGTGCACAACCAAACGAAGATCGTGGGTGGCAGTGGCACCCAAATTTAGTGCCATCTACTATTAAGAGCTTATATTCAAGCTAAGAGACAAAAACTTATCATCTATGATTTCCAACCTTTTTCTTTCTTTCTTTTTTGCTTTTTTGGTTGAACAAACCTATGAATATCAATCATAGGATATGATTATCAAACTTTTTTAATATTTCCCAACGTACGAAGCAAGCATAGCGTTTTTTTTATTCATGTCATTGCGATCTATGCTTTTACTTTTTATCCAGCCATAATGGATTAAAAAAATATTAACTTTTCTCATTTAACTAATCACGATTATGGAAAAAAAAGTGAATGATACAAAAAAATCATCTACGTATCATATTTAAAATCAACATAATATATATAAGGATAAAAAATATATATATAACACAACTAATCAGAGATAAGTTGAAAATCAGGTTACAATTCATGAGTTGTATAAGATGAGCAGAGGACAATGGTGTTGTAAATTGTAACTGCCCTAAACGATAGAAAGTTTACTAAAAAAAATTCAACTGTAGGAAATAAATTAAAACATTTTATATAAAAACAAAGTTTAATTTGAACAAAACTTTTTGTTAGTTTTCGGAATTGTATTGATGAGTTTTTCATAAAAGATACATAAAAAAATAATATTTATCAAAATATATATGTACCAATTTTATTTATCAAATGATACATATTTACTATTAATGATTTATTTAAAAAGATATTAGCAAAAAAAAATAATATATTAAAGAAGATAAGATATTGCCAAAATTTTTAAAATGAAGATTAAATTAAAGCATATAACTTTATAACATAAATAGTAAACAAATACAGAAGATTAAATGTTTGATTAGAACTTCCAAGACAGTAAGAACATCTATTTTTTGAATGACCTATTAGTATACATATTGAGTAAAGTTTTGGTTGACGTCTTTCTCTATCATCCATTGGTCTTTATTCTTATTGATATTGGTCGACCTTTTTTATTTCTCCTCGGATTAACACATAATTGTGGTCCTTTGATCTAGCCTCATAGTGAATTTTTTCATGTGACGTCTCTCTCTCGAATTCACTTGTTTTCCTCAACTTGAAACTCAAATCTTTGGCGATCAAATTGCTGAACGAAATAAGTATTAGATGTACTAATTATTATTTTTTAATTATTTCCTCTTTTTATTTTATTTTTCTCTGTATAATATACCTAAGATGTATTAATTAATTTTTCTCATTTTTCACAATCAATAATCAACATTATTTATAATAACTTAAATAAATATAAATATTAATTTATATTAAATAATCATTTTTGTATTTTATATATTTTAATATAAATCTTAAAAAATGACATAAAAGAAAAATGAAACATTAATTTGTCTTTATTTATATTCTTTAATTTTATTATTTTTGAATAAAATTATTAATTTGTACTATTTTTGAATAAATCATTTTTTATTATTTTATTATCTTAAAAATATAGTTAAAAATTCGGGTTTGAGAAACCTAAATTCTTAATTACATTTTGATTTTTTTAAAAAGAATACAGTTTAAATTTGATTCTTCTTAACTCGGTTAACATTTGAATAATAAATATACTATTTAGTAAATAAAACTAATAATTTATTGTATGTTTTTGTAAATATTATTTTTTTGTATTCTTTAGTGAAAAATTCGTATTGATTGACGATGTCACTGATGACGTCAATGAGGTGAGGTAAGCTTCAAATAGCAGGCACAAGTCACATGGCCTAAATGTCAGGGAGGCTTTGTCGACTGTCGTGGAAGACTGATGGCAAAGGAAATCTAATAAAATATTATTTTTGAACGGGGTAGAAAAATATAAATTATTAATTATAAGATTATAAAATTTTGATAATAATTATAGATTTCAAGACTATAACTAAAATAAAGCAACAATTAATAAACTATATATGTTAAATTCGATCCCTAATATAAATTTTAGGGGAGGCACTGCAACAATCCTATCCTTTTTTTAATTAAAGGCTATAACAAAAGTATCACACTGTATAGTGACGGGTGCAAGTTGATAATCACATAAGAAAAATGTGTGAACTTTCAAAAGAAAAGCACCAATGTAAAGTTATAAATTAGTATCAGAGCGGCTGCATGAGGAGCACTACCCCAAGGCCAAAGGACCACTTACAAAAATGAGACACAAGAAGAATACTAAAAAACTATATTACTGTATATAAATTAGTATATTTTGATATTTATACATTATTAATTTAAATTCATTAATATTATTAGCACGTAAAAATATAAAGTTGACCATAATATGTTTTTCGTCAATTTTGTTTCAATAGAATTCTAAATAATGATTAAACGATTTATGTCAAGAAGGGAAATCTATTCAATGGTTGCATGTTCTTAAACTTTTCTAAAGAGTGTTTAGTTTAGTGAAGAAAGAAAATGAAAAAGAAGATTTGCGTGAAAATAAAGGTGACATATTATAAACAAAGGGCTGTACATGAAAACAGTGAAGGAAAACTATATTAATGTGCTTTAGTGTGCCCATATAAAGGAGAGAGAAAATTGAAATTTTTTAATATTTACTAGAATTTCAAATTCTCCCTTTTATTGATTAAAATTTTCTATTAAAATGACATATTTAATATCTCGTTTAAAATGAATTATTCTCTTTAAATACTCTATCCAAACACATAATAAAGGGATAAAAAATAAAATATTCAGTAAAAATAAGATGATGTTGGATTGATTCTGCATCTAAAATTTGAAGTGCAAGATTTATTTACAAGTTACAAACTCAAAATGTCCTATTGGACCATGTTTTTTCTTCCTAGAGCATGATTTTTTGAGTCATAGGACAAGGAGGTCATTTGGCTAATTTTACATTGATTCGACTAATTTTAGCTGTTGAATTCAATAAGCAACAATTGAAGTTAGCTAACATTCCTACTAACTAATTATGAGGTAGATTCATCTTCTAGTAAAACATTTGCTTCCTATTTTTTAGGAAACACTATCATTGATTAGTTTTAACCATTACATGCCATTTGAATATCAAAAAATCGTGAAAAATATAATCTTATTAAATTAAATATGATTTAATTAATCTAATTTTTTATTCCTAAAGTGACTGAAATTGGTCATTCAGCTAACATTATAAGTAGTTGAATTGATCTCATCCACCTTCAACTAACACTAAAGTTACCTGAATCTCCCACTTGACTACTATTGAACGTAGTCAAATTGATCTTCTACTTATTCAAGTAATCTTAAAATTAGGGGACGTATTGACTTTATCTATGTTTAACTAACACTAAAGGTAATCAATATTGAAAATCCATCAATTTTGCATTCAACTCAACTAGCCTTATCCTCATTTAGCTAACAAATGTGTGAGAAGGGAGGCTCTTCTAGACACTTTCACACCATGAATCTCTCCCTTTCTCTCAGAGTTTTGTAGAAGGGAAGTGAGTCCCTCCATACAAAGTATAAAAAGATAAAGGGACCCATTGTCCCTTTATCTAAGCCTTTTCCCTTGTAGAATAGGCCCAACTCCTTCTCCATTCACCAAAACATTGAATTCCATAGGCTCTACACACATTCTTATCCAATTAACCCATTTGTTATCAAAATCCAATTTGAATAGGATAACATATAAATATCTCTAGTCCAGCTTATCAAAATCTTTGCTTATATCAATCTTCAAAGCAACTTCACCCTCTTTATCCCTCACTTTACATTTCATGTGGTGAATGATCTCTATGGCAACCAACACATTATCAAGAATAGAGTGACCTTCTACAAAATTCGATTGCTCCTTGAAATGCACTCGGGAAGCACACATCTAAGTCTGTTGGCTAACACCTTAGAGACAATTTTGTATAGAACATTACAATGAAATAAGCCTTAGATCCTTCGTAGAAGTTGGGTTATCAATTTTTGGGAATCAAAACAATATTTGTGTTATTCAAGTTTGGAGGGAAAAAACCTTGATTTAGTTAAGCTACCCCATTCTAAAAAATATCATCACCAAGAAGGTCCCAAAATCTTTTATAGAAGGCAGAATTGAATCTATCTGGCCCCGAAGATTTATCAGAATGCATCTGAAAGACAACTAACTTGAACTCCCATTTTTTGAAATGAGCAGTTAGCATTAAATTATCGGTGGATGAAATGGCCAAAGGGACATGTTGCACTAATGCATCAATATTTACATCACTCGGAGCATAAAATTTTCAAAGTATTCCTTTGATAGAAGACAAATATCCTGCTGATTAGAAATAACACCACCATTTTCATTAAAAAGCTTAGAAAGAAAATTCCTTTTCTTTTTTGCATTTGCAGTGGCATGGAAAAATTTAGTATTAGAGTCTCCATCTCTTATCCAATGTACCTTGGCCCTTTGTTTCCAAAGCGATTCCTCTTGACTCTTGAGCAAGAAGAAAATTAAGATCATCTCTAAGATTTTTAAATTCATGAAGGTGTGAAGGATCTATACTGCACCTTATGAATTCCAATTGGTCTTTGACTTTTTGATATCATTCATAAATCGAGAATGAATTCGCTAACCCCAAACCAAGAGCTCATTCGAACACATGTGCAACTTTGATAGAAAATCAGAGTTGGTTGTTTCGACCATCCTTGTCTCACAACATAATTAAGGTCACTCTCCTCCAGCTAACAATTTTCAAAATAGAAGTTCCTTTTTTTTCCTCCCAAAGTCACGAAGAAATATATGAAGGAAAATTAGGGAATGATCTGAAACTCCAACAAAAGAGTTTGAAAGGTTGCAGCTTGGTAAATTCTCCATCAAGTCCTGTCTTGCAAAAGCTCTAGCCAATCTTTCTTCAACTTCATTAATAGAACCCCTGCTTTTTCATCAAGTAAAGATATCCATTAAGGGGGATATCAATGAGATTAACATCAATTATGGCTTGTCTAAAACCTCTCATAAGCCATGATGGGTGGTCTACTTGATCCTTTTTGTCTTTAATTGAAAGAAGGTTGCTAAAATCCCTTATGATACACCAAGGGAGATTGTGTCATGAGTTAAGGATCGAATGAGGTTCTCAGAGTATTTCCTCTTATTTATTTTTGAGAATCCATAAAAACCTGTGAGCCACCACAAAGGTTTGTCTGTATACAACATTTCCATGTTAATAAATTTTTGAGAGAAATTTATGAGATGACAATCAAATGGTTTTCTCCAAAAAATGCTAAACCGCCGCTTTTACCAATACTATCGACACAAAAACAATAATCAAAATTTAGCTTTGCTTTTATTTCACCAACCCTTTTGACATGAACTAAGGTTTCACAAAGAAAAATAATGTTTGGTTTATGAACACAAACGGGGTCCCAAAGAAAATTAACTATGTGTGGGGTGCCTAGGCCTTAACAGTTCCAGGTAAGGCAACCCATTTTCCCTGGCAGACCTGGTTGCCAAGTCCCACCATTAAAAAATGGTTGTCATGTGGTCAACTATGGAGTTTTGATCATTCTGAATGTGAACCATGCTAGCCTCAACCGCTTCAATCAATTTCTTCCTGTTTTTATCCCCCACAATCAAATTTCTTTCCATCTCATCATTAGTAACAACATCATTATGGGGATTGACATTGTTGGCATTCAATGCTTGATTGGTGTGCTGGGGTGTCATAATAATTGGTGTCTTAAATGCTGCAATCAATAGCTGATCACATTTCTTTTTAGCAATAATGATTGGCTCATTATTTGGAGGTTGCAATTTTGCATTCAGTGGCATTGAATTTAGTGCTCTCTAATCATTGGACGCCACGTGTGATGGTTGAGACCTTTCCTTGATGGTGAGATCCCCTCGAAGCTCCAACCCCATGAATGAAGATCGTTGTCATTCTCCACCTTGAACAACTTCCTATAATAGTCTTTATTGTGCCCTAGAAACCCACAGAAATGACAGAACACATGCAACCTCTCATACTTGAACTTGACTATAGTTGCGTCTCCACCTTCCTTCCTAATCTTCTTGGTGCATTTCAGAGGTTTGTTAATGTCGATCATGACTCTTATCCTCATGTAGGACATGCATCCACATACTAGAATTTTGCTTGTCATCATAGTCCAAATATTGGCCCAGAAAGTTACCAATGTTCTGACCAACAATTATCATTGTGAAGCCAAGAACGATGTTATGAAACTGAATCCAAATTAATATTTTATGTAGAGGCACTTGACTGAGGACTTCATTTTCCTTGCTGAGAAAAAGGTGACAAAACTTTTATTGCCTAGTATTTAATGCCGCTAACATTTACAAACTAAAATACTAATTTTATTAAAAAAATAGCTATGCACTAATAGGGTAAAATAAATTTATACCATCATCTAATCATTACTTATTATTTATCGTAACTTTGTTTACTTTTACAATAATTACATTTTTATATGTTGGAATCAAAGACAATATCAAAAGATTTACAATACTAAGATACTTTGTTAAACCAATTGAGTTAGACCCCTTTAATTTTTTTCAATAACTATCCTTTAAGTCATTTAAACACTAATTTGTGATTAAATGATATACAATCATGACCATTAAACTTATTATATATTATATTATTGAATAAAATAAAATTCTCAAATACTAAAATTTCATTCAATTAAATAATATTTGTATAACACTGTTACAAACATAGTTATTAAAATTGGTCCGGCCTGACCGGTCGGATCGATTGGACCAAGACCTGATAACATAATCAATCCAATTTTATTATTGGACCGAGTATGCAATTGACCCAATCAAAATCGATCAAACCTGGCCGGTTGGACTGGTCTGGCTAGGCCGAGTTCATTTTGTTTTTTGGATTTTTTTTTAAAATTTTGGATTATTATCAATAATTATTTTAAATTTTTGAGTATGAATTAATTTTTTTTATTCAAATAATGTTAGTTATATATTTATATATAATAAATACATATATAATTTTAAATTTTTAATATATATAGAATCAAAATAGGCTAACTAATGACTCACATATTAGATCAAATGAATAAGTTGACCGATATTAATAAGACTGGTTACAAAATAATAGAACATGGGAAATACTAGTACTACATGTTAAAAAAGAGAACAAATGGAAAAGTGGGAAGAAAACAGAGGTAGTTAGTTCCGCTCCTTTGGCTGTTTTCGAATTGGATTCTCTATATATATTTCCCCTCGTTCGTGTCGTCTTTTTCACCCTTCTCTTCTCTTCTCTTCTCTCACAAATTCGTCAATCAATCACCCACCGAGTTCCCACCATGGCCGAAACGGTGGAGCTTCCGAGTCGCTTGGCGATTCTCCCATTCCGGAACAAGGTCCTCTTGCCCGGCGCCATCATCAGAATCCGCTGCACTTCCCCCACCAGGTACCTCTCTCGAAATTTCCGTTCAATTAATCGAAATTATAAACTTTCCGACCTCGAATTCTTGTTTCACGCGCTCGTTTCGTTTGATCTGCGGGGGATTTTTTTTTTAATTGAAGCAACTGCAACTGCAGCTGTCTCTGTTGATTTGATTTTCTTTCGTGTTCGCCAGTTAATTTACCCTAAATAGTTAAAATTTTTGCAGTCTCTGAAAGTTCATAGAGATGGCTACTTTAGAGTTTAGACTATACTAGTTCTTAAATGATATATGTGTGTGTGTGTGTGTGTGTGTGTGTGTGTGTGTGTGTGTGTGAAATTAGACTCCGAACTGAAATAAATGTGTATTTAGATTTTAGGTACGATCGATTTAGTTTCCGGTTTCAGGATAATGAGAGAATTACCGAGTACTACTATTCGCTAGATATTTTATTTTCCAATAATACACTCTTTTTCAACTCCTTAACGCGTTATTTTTATTACTTCTCCCTTGCTTAAGTTATGGGTCCCTCTTTAACAAGTTATGGGTCTCTTCCTATTTAATTTGTCACAACCGTAGTACTTTTGTCAGTTGAAGTAAATTTCATGTGACAGTAAAGAGTGTGTTACTGACATTGAAATTATGTTTCTAAGGATTGGTTTGACAGTAAAGAGTAGTAGTATTTACTAGTTCATTTATAGGATTTTTTTTTTTGGGCTATAGTAGTTTACTCACAAGGTGACGCACTGACTGTACCAAAAAAGGTCAACCTTTTTATTTATTTCTGCATGTCTTTAAGCATTACGTGTGACTGTTTCCTTGGTTTTCTGGAAGTGTGAAGTTGGTGGAACAAGAGCTTTGGCAGCGAGAAGAGAAGGGGTTGATTGGCATCCTGCCGGTGCGTGATGCTGCTGAAATTAAGCCAGTGGGTCCCACTGTATCTGAAGGTGATAAACTGGATTTTTTTGTGTTTCTTCCTTTAGATAATGAACTAGTGTGTTTGGATTAGATTTATGGTTAGAAATAATCAATTATTTTTCATGGTGAATGCAAAACAACAAAATGGTTGCTTCTACTTTTTCATGCTACCACCATGATTTTGAAGAGTTGAATTGATTCTTGGTGTTATCCAAACACACTAGAAGTCTGGTTTGCCAATATTAATTTTTATTCTTCCGTTTCCTTGTATGTGCAGGAGCTGATTCAACAAATCAGAACTCAAAAGTTCAAGGCGGTACATCGGATTCTCATAAGCTTGATACAAAAAAGCAGAATGATGTTGTTCATTGGCATAACAGGTATAGCTCAAGTGAATACCTTTTGTATCATTTTGAGAACCTCAGATCAGGTTACTTGATAATAATATAATAATGTTATACATTGTAACAGTTTATCAGTCCATCTGCAATCTGTATTAAGTTGTATCAGTCAAACATTGATAATAATGTTATACATTGTAACGGTTCATAAGTCAGTTGTCTTTTTCTTTTTTTTTTGGCTGAAGTGATGTCTTCTTTTATATTTCTGCCTCCAGATTTTCACAATTATAAAATTCTAATAATTCTCTAATTTTATAAAGTGAAAAACTTATGGCCTGTTTAGTTTGAAAAATGCTATATTTTTTCACTAATA
Source organism: Glycine tomentella (assembly GCA_007407185.1). Lineage (NCBI taxonomy): Eukaryota > Viridiplantae > Streptophyta > Magnoliopsida > Fabales > Fabaceae > Glycine > Glycine tomentella. The sequence goes on along the minus strand of PYAF01004847.1, from coordinate 320,293 downwards.
ATTATAAAAATATCACTTTATTTTCACTTTGTTTCTTATTTCCAAAGATTTGCATGGGAAATTGTGTAACCAACATTTTGGTGTTTTCAACATTTCCTGTACAAATCATTTAAAAAATAAATAAATTGAAAACTAGGTGGAATTTGTGAAATTATTGGAGAAATCAGGAAATGAAAACAGAAAGTGTTTTCTCAAACCAAAATAGCCTTGCTTATCTGATCAAAACCTGCAAAGTAAGGTTGATTTTAATGGACCTTTGGTTCCAGGGGGGTAGCTGCCCGACCATTACATTTATCAAGGGGAGTGGAGAAACCAAGTGGGAGGGTCACATACACAGTTGTTCTTGAAGGTTTATGCAGATTTAGTGTCCAGGAACTGAGCACAAGAGGAATATACCATACTGCGAGGATAACTTCCCTTGAAATGACTAAGACTGGTAAGTTGTTAATCTTTTTCTTTGGCATTAGCTTTTGGAAATCTATATTTTTATTCCCTTATGATTTTCTTGGTATTTAGTTACAAATTAAAACAGCAGTTTGGATATTAATGATAACAATATGTATTATTTAAGAGTTGTATAGCTGATAGTGATATGCTTCACCAAAGATTTTATATTTTATTGTGATATTGTCTATAAACAAGTAAATGATTATTTGGAGACCTATGCCTTCCACTTGATGTAAATGCTATATATTGCAGTTTTTGTTTTCTGCCTATGAACATTCAATGTTATAACTTTTTATTGTATACTTTCTAATGAGGAAAGGGCATTTGAATTTAAAAGGCCTTGAAGTATTTTTTCATGTACTAAGAAGGCCACTGAAAGCACCAGTTGAGAGAGTATATTGTATGGTTTTTAGTCCTATGATGGGAGGAAGTTTTTAAAAGGGATCTCATGGTGATTGGTGAATAATATCTTTAAGGATTTGGTCTTTAACTGTGTGTAATGGCATCATGTAATCCATATAGTAGACATTAGACAACACTTAGTGGAATAAGGTTTTTGTTGTTGTTTTCAGCTTAGCAAGTTTGCGACATTTTAGCATTATGGTAAAAATGGAGAAAAGAATTTTAGATTAGTTTGCTGATGTTTTGATCACTGATAAGATTTAATTCATTATCTCTGAAGACGCTGAGTTGCTTCCATTTTTTTAATCCAGAACTGGAACAGGTGGAGCAAGACCCAGATTTCATTATGTTGTCTCGCCAATTTAAAGCTACTGCAATGGAGCTTATTTCTGTTTTGGAGCTGGTAAAGCTTTTACCTTTAACACTTCTACTAAATTGACTGAAAAACATGGAAATGCTATTTGAGCATTGAGCTTTAAAAACCCTAGTATTCTTTTAAGATTGGTTGAATAATATCATTATAGTCCATGTTTAAAATTTGAATAAAATATTTTGGGTTATAGATATGAACTTTTGTTTTATAGTTATAAACTTAAGATTTTGGGAATGCCATCCTTTTTGTGTTGAATTTGTATTAGTAGCACATTTCCTTGCTTGTTTACAGAAACAAAAAACTGGTGGAAGGACAAAAGTCCTTTTGGACAATGTTCCAGTTCACAAGTTGGCTGATATATTTGTTGCTAGTTTTGAGATAAGTTTTGAAGAACAATTATCTATGCTGGATTCAGTTGACCCCAAAGTGAGGCTTTCAAAAGCAACTGAGTTAGTTGACAGGCATTTACAGGTGAGTGATAGGGTTACTGATGCTTGATATGGTTCTGGTATTGTATCATCTCTAATTCTACTCATGTCTGTCTATGTCAACAGTCAATACGTGTAGCTGAGAAAATTACACAAAAGGTTGAAGGACAATTGTCAAAATCTCAAAAAGAATTTCTTTTGCGCCAGCAGGTTAGTATTCTTCCTCCTCTTTATGATATATTTCTCAAATAAAAATGCAAGGGTATAGGTGTTAGATTGAGAAAAGAGTTAGACCTTACTAAAATTCAATAACATGTTTCAAGCCAATAGTTTTTCCAGACTATTATGACAAGTAGGAAGTCTGTGTGCACAGTATGCATTAGTAGATAATGTTTTGTCTTTCCTTAATGGCAATAATATGTGATATGTAAGTAAATAACAATCTATTTTGTTAAGAATTAAGAAAATATTGGCTGGCTTTGCTGCAGATGAGCATTTTTCTGCTTTGTTCATGTGTGTTAATCTAATTGAAATGTTTTTGTTATCTGTTTTATGTAAAATATATTTTAGATGAGGGCTATAAAAGAGGAACTTGGTGATAATGATGATGACGAGGATGACCTGGCTGCCCTTGAAAGAAAGATGCAAAGTGCAGGAATGCCTCAGAATATATGGAAACATGCACACAGAGAGTTGAGGTACTTTTCAATGGAAAAATAATTAGACATGGTGATGAACTGATTATTGATCTTTGTGAGGGAATTACTTGCTATAAATGTTTTGTAAAAGGAAAACAAAATGATATTATCATTATTCAAGTGATTTTATAGCCTTGAAGAGACAATCAATTTATTTTACTATAATTTCTGTCTCAGGAGGCTTAAAAAAATGCAGCCTCAGCAACCAGGGTATAGCAGTTCAAGGGTTTACCTAGAGCTTCTTGCTGATCTTCCCTGGCAGAAGGCCAGTGAAGAAATTGAACTGGACTTGAGAGCTGCACAGAAAAGGCTGGATAGTGATCACTATGGTTTAGTGAAGGTTAAGCAACGGATAATTGAATACCTGGCGGTTCGCAAGGTTGTCAAACACCTGTTACTATGCTTTTCTTGTCTTTGTGAAATTTAATGTTACTAATTTAAGTGCATGTATACATTACAGCTTAAACCAGATGCAAGGGGTCCTGTGTTGTGCTTTGTTGGACCACCAGGTGTTGGGAAAACATCATTGGCATCTTCTATTGCTGCTGCTTTGGGAAGAAAATTTGTACGCATATCCCTTGGTGGAGTCAAGGATGAGGCTGATATTAGAGGACATAGGAGAACATATGTTGGAAGCATGCCTGGGAGGCTTATAGATGGATTAAAGGTTCAACTGCATTGAAAATTTTGAACATTACTAGTACTAATAGCTTCTGATTTGTATGACATTTGCAGATACATGTGAGAGGTTATTGATAGTTTTAGATTTTGATACATGAAATGCTTTCATTTTCTTGTTTGCTTTTTGTCATTTGATTTTGTCCTAGTGAATGTGACTAGAACTGAGTTGATATTAGGATCCATAGAGATTAAATCTGAGATTCCAAAGTGCTTACTCAAAACTATGGTACAGAAAATGCTGATTCAGTTAGAGTAGAAAGGGAGGAGATAACAGGAGATTCAGTAATTTTTAAATTGGAACCTTGGAGCGTTCCATTGTAAAGAATGAAAAATACGTTTATGAGGATTAGGTGCATATGACATTATGACCGGAGAATTAGATATGATAATTCTTACTTCTTTCAATGCATTCTCATTTGGAATAAATCAGAGTTTTAGACATGCAGTAACAATAGGAAAGAAAGATTAAGAAACAAATGCAACGTTATCTAACAATGATATTAGAGACCACTGAAGTTGAAGGATTAAAATGTTGATAAGGAGGTTAACAAACAGTTATGATTGCTGATTAGTGAATTCATGTGGCTGAGCTTCATTGTTCTCACTTCTTCTATGATCATATTATGTAGGTTTCTTTTTGTTGTGCAATTTAGAATACTCCAGAGAGAATATAGAGGTTAATAAATAGTTTTGATTAGTGAATTCATGGGGCAGTATTCTTTATTCTTTTATGATGATATTATGATGTAAGGCTTCTTTTTTGTTTTATAATGTAAAACATTCCATCCATATTTGCTAATTATTGGGTGTTTGTATGAAACTTGGATAATTTTAATTATCATATTTTATGGATGCACAGATATAGATGGAGAAGACATTATCTCTTATATTAACATAATACTTCATAACAAGTATTTTAAAGCTGGTATACTGATTTTTTTCTTTCTCTACACATTATAACACATATTTGAAGTCATTAAGCAAGCGTTAAGATTGGACCAAACAAAATTGAACATATATAATAGAGTTGTTGCTGCATTTTTCCCTCATGAAATCTTAGACGGATTGATGCTTTTCACATCTAACCTACAGAGAGTAGCTGTTTGCAATCCTGTCATGTTGCTTGATGAAGTTGACAAGACAGGTTCTGATATTCGTGGAGATCCAGCTTCAGCATTGCTAGAGGTTCTTGATCCAGAACAAAATAAATCATTCAATGATCAGTATCCTTTACTCTTAAAGATGTGTTCCCTCAATTTGCTGTTCTCTCCTGTTGGATGTAATGATTTGTGTACATAGATATCCTTTCTGATGAATAAAATTTCTCTTTATACACACCCCACCCAGCCACACACAAAAGACTTAAGTTGAAATAATGAATTATGCAACAGCTATTTCCTGGTTGGGGAAACCTGTTCTTTTGCATTTTTACTATCTGGTTGTTAGCCCACATTTGAGTTTTTTCCAGTGTAACCAAGATTCTTATCTTGATCTTGATCTAGCTAACTAACAATAGATTTTTGTTAAGATTTCACCATCTGCCTTTTAGATGATTTGACTGTTAAGGATAAGTTAATCTTAATTTTAGACTTTTTTTAGTAAGGGAATTGTGTTAATGTATACCCTGATATATCTATTACTTGACCAGAATTGTTCATTTTTCCTTCCTTATAATGTTCATTGCTGAGGATGATATCTTATCCTCCTTATTACTGACATCAAATATTTCCTCTTATTATTCACTAATATTTCATCTTTTACTGTAAAAACAAAAGCAAAAAGTAATCTGTAGTTGTTCCTTAATGTTAGCTAGTTATTTGAATGTTCCATTTGATCTATCCAAGGTAGTTTTTGTGGCTACAGCAAATAGGTTGCAACCCATTCCTCCACCACTTCGCGATAGGATGGAAGTAATTGAGCTTCCTGGATATTCACCTGAGGAAAAGCTCCACATTGCCATGCGGCATTTGATTCCAAGAGTTTTAGACCAGCATGGATTGAGTTCTGAGTTTCTTCAGATTCCTGAGGTACTGAATGTATTTTTATATAAAAATAGTTTAGAAAACTGAAAAGTTTCTGCTCATTAAGGGAAGTGCAAAAGAAAAGGAATAAGGAGACAAATGATGTATTATTAATTTTACATGGAATAGATTGATGTATGAGTGAGCAATTAATTTTATAATTATCCATAAATGTAAATATTTTTTTCAGTCTTCACAATCTTGGAAAATTACTGGTTTCTGTGTTTTGATTAGGTCTTACATTATATTGATTGAACATCAAAAGTATTTCTTTACTATTCTTTACGATTGCATTCTTTCCTTCTACATGTTATTGGTCTAAAGAGATGCTATAAAACTAATGAAAACATATGAAGCATATTAGTCTCAACTGAAAAACTTTCTATACCATTTGTGTTCTTAGAAAGCAATTTTGTATATAATTCTAATAAAGAACTGTATGTAGGCAATGGTGAAGCTTGTCATTCAGAGATATACTAGGGAAGCTGGTGTGCGAAACTTGGAGAGAAATCTAGCTGCCTTGGCTCGAGCTGCTGCAGTAAGAATTTTAGAGCAAGAACAAGTAGTTCCATTAAACAAAGGAATGCAGGGACTTGCTACACCACTAGTGGAAAACAGACTTGCTGATGGAACTGAAGTTGAAATGGAAGTGATACCAATGGGTGTCAATAGTCGGGACATCTCAAACACGTTTAGGATTGCCTCTCCATTGGTTGTTGACGAAACTATGCTTGAAAAAGTGCTTGGGGTAATTGATGATGATATGTTATAGTGTGTGTTTACAACATTTGTTTGATATATTACATGTGAATGAACTGGCTTGGTTATGATGTCATCATGAAAGATTTTTCATAACCAAATCTTGAAGGAAAATTAATTTGATGATATACTCTTGTAGGAGTAACACCTAATTATTTGATGTCATTTAATGCAGCCCCCAAGATTTGATGACGGAGAAGCTGCAGAACGTGTGGCTACCCCTGGGGTCTCTGTTGGGCTAGTTTGGACTGCTTTTGGTGGAGAAGTTCAGTTTGTGGAGGCTACAGCTATGGTTGGGAAGGGTGAACTGCATCTCACTGGACAACTTGGTGATGTAATAAAAGAATCAGCTCAGATTGCACTGACATGGGTAAGCAATCAAATCTAAGTGGCTTAATTCTCCTTCCATCTTGATTCGTTTTATCTTACTAGCATCTCAACATGTTTTATTGGACCATTGAAATAAGGGGTGTAACAGTTCCGTATTAAAAATATATATAGCATCTTATGTGTATAAGATTATCTAGGGTTGTGGTTTTCTAATAAGCAATGTATCTTGAGGCTTTGTTCCTGTTTCGATCCAATTACAAGGTGTCGCGTTTGTAAGGTCTTGAGCTCTGCAATTGTAATGGTTAGCTTTTGTGATGTGGTCCTCCAAGTGTTCTTATCAAACAATATTTAGAGCTTTCCATCATGTTTCTCAGTTGCAAATGAGTGGCATGGGTGATGAAGCTAACATTGCTGTGTTTGTTGAGGCCAGTCAAAGGGTTAATGCATGGTTAGCCCACATGGGTGCTAGGGGTTATAGAATGTGGTGGGATGTTAGGATCCAATTGCAAGGTATGAGACTTGAGTTCTATATTAGCAATATGGGATTCTAGAGGTTTATAAGGTCTTGGGTTCTTCAACTATATCGACTAGCTTTTGTAATGTTGTTCTCTTAGGGTTCTTATCAGTTCCCTTTGAGAACAACAAGATGAAATATGTCGAAAGTAACTCTAATATTTTAAGACTGAACCCATTAAGACTCTGTATGAAAGAATAAAATTAAAATCCTTTAATATATCTCGTGGTGTGCACTAGTGACATTTTTTAAAATTTTTTAGCCTTAATTTGGTCATTTACATTCAAGGCTGCATTATATGTTTGTCACTACACATTGGCTGTCATGTTTATCTTTTTCAATAAATGCCATCTGACTGTTATATATGCTCAACACATGGATTAAATCAAGAACCGTTACTTGCTTTTTTACTATCAATGATTGATTTTGTAGGTAAGGGCAAGGGCAACTGACCTTAGGCTTGCTGCTACAGAAGGATTTAATATTTTGGAGGGCCGTGATGTACACATACATTTTCCTGAGGGTGCTGTACCTAAAGATGGGCCCTCAGCAGGTGTGACTTTGGTCACAGCATTGGTATCACTTTTCAGTCAGCAAAGGGTGAGATCAGACACGGCTATGACTGGAGAGATGACATTGAGGGGTCTTGTTCTACCTGTTGGTGGTGTCAAGGATAAGGTAAAATTCTATATCTTTTTAACCTTTGTCAACTTTTTGAGAAAATGACTTTAATAGAATGAATTCAGAGCTTAGGCTTAAATAAGTAACATACTAATAATAAGGACAGAAAATATAGTAAGATGAAAATCTAACAAGAAAAATAAGAAATAAAAGTAAAGCACCCGTGATGATCCATATGAGGGGAAGGCTTATATATATTTTACCTAACGAAATTAACCAATTACCAAGCAGAATTATACGAACCCAGTTTGCCATTACAAATGGAATAAATGATTTTGCAGAGTTAGCTTGCAATTTGTGCCTGGCTATTAATGTATGGATCATATGATCAAACAACACATTTCAGACAGTAAAAGATTAAGACTGTAAAAGGTGGTATGAAGTGACTTTTTTCAATGTTTAACAGATATTAGCTGCACATCGTTGTGGTATTAAGAGAGTTATTCTGCCTGAAAGGAACTTGAAGGACTTGGTTGAAGTACCATCGTCAGTGCTATCCAATTTGGAGGTAATTCTGCTTCCATGTTTTGTAGCATCGTTACACAGTTTAAAGTTGTAAGCTGAGCATGTTTCCTACTAATCTAGACAAGTATTTGGTAATTGGTATTTAAAATTCAATCTCTAATTCACTTTTAACTAATATATTTTCAAATCTTCAGTATGCCTTGTATAGGCCTGTTTTCATTTTCTACATTTTTATAGTGCTCAATCAGGTCCTTAATATCTCATATCATCAATGTATCAAAAAAATATATCTCTTATCATCACTGAATGAAGCACAAAATCACACTTCCCTTTTTTAACTTAACAGATCCTGCTTGCTAAACGAGTGGAAGATGTGTTAGAGCATGCTTTCGATGGTGGGTGCCCTTGGAGGCAACACTCAAAGTTATAGCAGCATCCTTGATTTGCAGGACGAGTTAGTACACCGTTGTGTTTCAACCAGTAATGGCTTGTATATCAATTCAACATTCGGTCCCTTCCTATTCTATCATCGTCATTGTGATATCGGGGGGGTCCGAGTTTGAGTACTTTGACCTATTCGACTGATCGTAGTTGAGCAAAACTCAAGAAACCAACAATTTGGATGGGAGCTGAGCTGACATCTCCATTTATCATTGGGAATCCAGTCCACCACAGTTTTAGTGTGTAAATACTTTAGCTTGAGACCAACTACTGTGGAAGAAGGTGAGCAACTGCATCCTTCGAGTGCTCTTCATACAACATCTGCGGGTAACTTTTGTAAATTATTATATACCCTGTCACCACATATATACATTTTTAATATATATTGTGCCCAGATCATAACGAGAGAGGGCTTCCTCTCTCTTTGATGTGGTTCCTTCTTCCTGCATGTCAATCCTTTTCTTTATGTTTTAGTCTTTAGTCAGTAAGGCCGAGTTTCGAAATATGTTGTCAACTACATAGTTATTCTTATTCCTGCTACATTTGAACTTACAAAGATACTTACATTAATCTCACCTCGAGGAGACAAGTAGGGGTTTAAACTTGTGACATGTTAGATGGGAGATTTTGTCTTGTTCCACTCGACCAATTTCTTGAGATATCATATAAGAAATAAAAGATTGAATCATGAAATTAGAAATTACAAAAATTAAGCATTATACAATCAATAAAATTCACACTATATTAATGCGTTCTCGTATAAAATATTCAGGCTATATGTGATGTGTATATGTCACTGTAATATACATAGGTTCTAACTTTTATACATTAATGTATTTTATTGAAAGAATAAGATAAACTTGTTTTTTATAGAACAAAATTTGAAAAAAAAAAGTAGCTTTTAATTAAGTTGTCCGGATGAGTTATTTTACAGCTTCTACAGTATAATTGTACAGTCCGAATCTCAACTTGACTTTTTTCCTTCATTGATTTCCTATTTTAAGTGAAATTTTATTTTATTTTATTTTAAATTATCTTTATTTATTATGAGGTATTGATTTGTTTTAAAAGTATTCGTATTTTTATTTTTAAATTTTTTATTACATGAAATGGATTCTTTTACTGTAGTGAGTAAGCAATTTAATTAAATAAAATTTGATAATTAAAAATATTTATTTTATTCTTTAAATTTAATTTTGATTTTAGATTTTTTTTCTTTTGTAGTTAAATTTGTGAAACATTGATCATAACAAGAAGTATGTTTTAGTCTCTTGATAAATTAGTAAATTTTATTTGTGATTTCTAACAATTTTTTATTTATTAAATCCCTAATTAATTTTTTTTGTCTTTATTATTTTGTTTTGATCCTTTTGATATATTTATTTTTATTTATTTTAGTCCTTATAGTATTTTATTTATTTTATATTAATCTCTTCGAAAAATAAAATTAATAGCAAATGATCCAAATATTTTATTCATATTTTTTTTTGCCTCTCATTGTAAGGATGAAAGATGAGTATCTAATATTATCATGAGAATAAAAGTTATTTTCTACAATAATCATCCATTCCCATTTCATTATTTCACATTTTTCTTTCACTATAAAATGTAAATTATTTTGCTTTGAATATTCTTATTGATGGAAATTTTACTTTATAATATTCTCATCAATGGAAAGTATTTTGTTTTGAATATCTTATAAAATGTAATACAGTGATTGATAATTAGTCTCTAACCTTATTTCTCTAGCATAACAATATTAAAAACATGCAAGTTTTTGAAACCTAAGTCTCCAAATTCCTTTTTCATTGAAAGTTTTTTTCAATTAAGCCAATGTATTCCTTTTGATGAGTTATTATTTGAACATCACAAAAAAGAATTCATCATCTTTTCCGTTCATCTTAAAGAGTAAGTGACACAAGAAACACTCATACAATAAGAAGGTATATATTGAGGAACAAATTTAACGAGAGTTTCTTTACCAATCTTTAATAGATGCTTTGTGATCTAGTAATTAATTTTCTTCCACATTCTATCCTTGAGCTACCCAATAATAACCTTTTTCTTTCTACCAATGATGGAAGGTAGCCCCAAGTACTTCCGTGTGCATATAGTTTGTGAGGCATCAATGAGTGAGCTGAAGTTCAATCACGTAACCTATATATAAAAACACATTTATCAAAATAACAAATGACATCAAATATTAAATAACCCAAAAGCCACAACTAGTAGCTTTTATCCAAGCATGATAATTCACGTCTCTTGATGACCAAACGTATTAAGTTTAGCGCGAACCCTAGTCTATAACAACATGATAGCTCTTTCGAAAATAGGCACTTATAGTTTTGGATCCTAGCAAAGATTGTATTGCCTGCGCTTATCAAATGTTTCGCTTAATTTGTTAAGCGTGAATGCGTGAAGCAAGAAACTGTAGCAAAGGTTGGCACCACGCACCTAGATAAATGACAAGATGGCCTTTAATTAATCTGGTATTTATGTGTTTGCGTAGTGAAAATAGCCACGAAAAATAATGGGATCTTTTCATTTCAATTTAATATTTTATAAAAATGCAACAATATTTTTCTCTCTCTATACCACACTATTAGTATCAGTTCAACATATGTTTGGATTGTCACCTCATTTGTCATATTAACATCAATAATTTTTGTTAAGAAATCAAGGGTAAAATGAAGATGAATAAAAAATTGCTAAAATTTGAAATCACCAGTGAACAAATGTGCAATAAAAGTTTGAGGGACCAAAATTGTGCACAATCATAAAACCACATGGATAAAAAGTGAATTTAAGTCAAAATAATAATATGTTTTAATATATAATTTAGTACATATAATCTTAATCGTAATTTTAATTAAAAGTTATAGTTTTTTCCCCTATATAATGTATTATTACTCAATAAAAAATAATACATTACGTATATTATTAATTTTTAAACTACGAACCTTTTGCTTATAAATATTAATTTTCACACTCTTAATAATAAATTGTTTATTATCATACGTGTTTTGTACAGATCTCATTGAACAAATCAATTTAAAACACACTAGGATTGGCCTAATGATGAAAATTTGAATAATATATATGTATGTAGTCTTAAGTTTAATTATCATTATCGCCATTGTAAAAAGAATCAATTTATTTTTAGGAAACATGATAATCATGTATGAAATATATATATATATATATATATATATATATATATATATATTAAATAAACTTAAACAAACGGACTCAATTATGGCGTTGATAAAAAAAGTGTTTATTTTTCTTTCTACTTTGATGGATTCTTATAATTAAAAATATCTTAATTAACTCTAATCCAAAATTACATGAGAAATTTAATAACACTGTAGCATCTTTAAAGTGAAAAAATATGTGAAATAAAAAAGCAAAGCTTTATTTACTGTTGATTTAAATTGATGTATTCTATAAATACAATCAACTTAAAATTTAAATTAGTTGGCTCTCACTTTTTTACTTTTGATATCTCTTCACTTTAACAGACATCAATCCATCGATATCACGCTAGTGCAAGGAGATTATATCTCATCATATAATTGAATAAGAATTCAGATCAGTTCCCAATTTTAACGATATATATATATATATATATATATATATATATATATATATATATATATATATATATATATATATATATATATATATAAAATCCATCTTTAGCTAAAAACAAAGATGGATGTTGCAAGGAGAGTAACTCGTTTTTTCTTCGTCAAAGTATGTGGTTTTAAGCTTTCAGCAGACTCGTTATAATTTTAACTTTTACGTAACTTTTAATTATTTTAATATAATTATGCATGTGGCTTCGATGTTCTATGGATAAGAGCCCACAATGCGTTACGTGACAAAATTTCCACTGGCTTCTAATATGATGCTTATAGAAAGATTGTCAAAAGGAACCCAATCAAAACAGAAGTGCAAACAGAAAGCAACAGAATTTCAGTTTCAATTTAGCCTTGACACAAAGTTTTCATCAATTCATTAATTAACGTGTAGCATCAGATTCCTAAACACCAACTTCAATAAAAAATATATAATAATGGGTCGATCACATTATAAAGTCTAAATTAAATCCCATTTCTCACAAACAGAGAGAAAATCAAGAATGAAATTCGCTTCATACCTAGTGATGATTTTCTTTATCTTTCTCTTTCAATACTCAAACGGCTCCAACCTTATCCTTCAATCATGCAAGGAGGCCTCAAAGAATGACCCAAATTTGAGCTATGATTTCTGTGTTGTATCCCTTGAAGAAGCCTTATCCAAGTGTCATCCACCACCCACCAACCTTGAAGACCTTGTGGGCATGTCAATTTATCTAACCAAATCCAACGTAACCAACATGGTTTCCATCATTTCAAACCTATTGAAGAACAAAACTTTTGATCAATACACAAGGGCTTGCCTAAAAGATTGCTTCGATCTTTACTCGGATTCGCTTTCGGCTTTAGATGATGCTATGGTTGCTTTCAAGTCCAAGGATTTGGACACGGCTGGTATAAACTTGAGTGCTACCTTGGATAATTCTGTTACATGTGAAGATCAATTCAAGGATAAGAAAGGTGAAACTTCTCCTTTAACAAAGGAGAACAACGTGTACTTCCAACTCAATGTAATATCTCTGGCCTTCATCCAAATGTTTCGTCAACATTATTGAGGAAATTGAGAGCATATCATATACAATTATAAACTCTGTATTGTGTCAGTCTTGAAATTAATATTATGAGCTTTATATAAGCTTATATACATGTATAATTGAAGTGTGTAAAATCCTTTATTTGTTATGATGATGTATTGAGATTGAAATCATGAGGTGCATGTAATTAAAGCCCTTTATATGTTGGAATGGCTTTGAAGTAGTGAAGCTCTTCTTCTCACTTTACACCTGAAAGTTTGTTATTCGTTCTGTTTTTTAATTTGTTGGGTTTTGGTTGATGCGTGATGATCACAATTGGGAATAAGTGTTTTATTCCATTATTTTTTGAATGGGGACTGGTGGAATACGTGAGGGCAAGTTTACAGTTAAGCTTGATTTGACTCACGAAGGATTTTTGCGCCTTAGAACATGATCTTTTCCTAGGCCCACACCATGCACCCATTTCTAACGTGGGTTGGGCAGTTTCTATCTATCCTAATTTCATATTCCATTTTTATCAATCAAACCTTTAAATTATATTTATATACCAAAATTATTGGTAACAAATTTTATCAAAATTAAATAACAATAAAAAAATAATCAAATAATCCATATTTTAGTATATTTTATAAAAATTATATTAACTCGATTTAAATTTCTATTAATGAAATAACAAATAATTTTAAATCAGTGTAAAATTTTGTATATGTGATTTTTTTAAATGAACTTTCAATTTGTGGTTTTAATAAAACATTATTCAATTGAAATTATTAAATTTATTAAATGATGTAACAATTGATCAAAATTATACCTATGTAATTTAATCCATTCTCTTTTTTTTTACTAATTTTAATTAAAAAAAATATACTATCCATATTTACTATATTATTATATTGAAATTTCATCCTAATTTATTGATTTTTTTTTTGTATATAATGATTATAAATATTTTATTAACTTTTATACAAAATTTAATCTTTTTTTATAATTTTAATTTTTTTATCATTAAAAATGAGTGACCCATGAGCTAGCTCATTTGACCCTAAGGGTAGGTTTAGGTAACAAAATGTTAGCTTAGCTCGCTTAAGTAAAATATGTATTAATGTGTGATAGGCCAACCTGAATGAGTCGGATTAACTCACAATGATAATTCTAATCATATGTCTCATCTTAAACACATGAATATTGTGTTAGATGTCTAATCGCAAATGCATCAATATTGTGTGTTTCAAATCTAGAAATTGTGTGTCAAATGTCTCATCTCAAACACATGAGTATTGTGTCTCATTTGAGAGGCTTGGATATTGTGTGTTAGATATCTCATCTCAAATGCATGGATATTACGTGTTTTTAAACATATAAGAATGAAAACTAACTACAAAATTGTGTGTAACTTAAACATAGAAATGGATTACTAGCTACAAAATTGTGGTTATTTTTAAGAAGAATTTAGAATATAACACAAAAAAAGAAATTGAGATTTGACAACATTTCAAAAATAGTAGTAAAATATGAAATGTTTTTTTTAATAGAAGTTATGAAAAAATGTTACTAATTGTAATTAGCAATATTTTAACAAATGTAGTATAAAGTTTAAGTTGGTTTTAACTTTTAACAACATTTTAATATGAGACATACTGATTATTTACGAAATTATTTTTCGTACTAATCACACGAACATTTATTTTTTCATAAAAAACAACTTCACGTACTGAATAAAAGTACTAGTTTTAATATATCACTTATAACATTTTATAAATACCGATTGACATCTTTTTTCCAACATTTTAAAATAACACTTTCAACATTTTATAAATATTATCAATTCACATCTTTTGTAACATTCAGCATATCATTTGTGGCATTTTATAAATGTTACTAATTAACATCTTTTGCAATATTTAACAAATGTTACTAATTTATTATGTTTTAAGATTTAAAACACGTTTCTAAACCATTGACAATTCTGAAAAAAAAAAAAAAA
>PYAF01004847.1:260946-305294 GCA_007407185.1 Glycine tomentella | reverse complement strand
AACTTCTTCTCCCTAAACCCTCGTCAGCGTTTCTACATCCTCATCACCACAAAGCTTGTCTCCCACCTCAACCTCTTCCCCAACATTGCTACTGTCAACCTCTTCTCTCTCTGCAATGGTGCCCTTGATGTGTCCTCCTTCTTCATAGCCCTCTTCTTCGACTAATATATACCACACCAAAGTTAGTGTCATCCTCTTCGCCTGCATCTTGGTCTCTTCCTTTATCGCCGGGATATCTTCTTAGTTGATCCTAGCTACACCCACATAAATTCAAAAAACACAAAACAACCTCAACATAGCAGAAAATAGGAGCAAGAATTAGTATTGCTTCATGTGTTTTCCCTTATGTAATTAATCAAAAGAAATCCAAAGTCCAGATCTGAAAAGAAAGCGACGTTTCTTTCAATTTAAATCACCACCCACTCCTAACCCTAAATCTAAACCCAACACAAAACCAGTATGATCTTCTATCTGTCCAATCACTAGCCTCCTCCATCACCTTGTTACAAAATACCTTCCCTCACCCAACCCTAACCCCCTCTCCAAATGCCCTCCTCAGATTTGTTGGAACAAGATGAATAAAGTGGTGAGGAAAAGTAACCTACATAAATGGGAGGACCTTTTAGGGAGATTTGAATATGATGACGAGGATGAGTGTGAGTGAATAGGGTAGAAACATTATTAAAAGGGTATAATTGGTAATCATAAATTTAATGACAAGAATATCTTTAGCATGAACCCTCAAAAGAATTGTTGATAAAATGTTTTTTTATTATAAATGTGGTGGTTTAAAACCACTTATATAACTATACAACTGTTAATAAATATGACAATTTGAAGTCATCATAGTTTTATTACAAATATGACATGTCGGCATAAAATAAATATAGGTCTCAACCTCACCACTTAATAAACTATTAGAGATAACTAAATTCATGATAGTTTTATTATCCTAATAAGTACACATTGTGGAAAAGAGACAATTTAGGCAATGGAAACTAGACAACAATGCTTAAATAGAATGTCCATATTTATATTAAATATATAAAAACATGTTGAATTGTTATTTTGTTGCTAATTGTTCCTTCTCCAAAAATAATAAAAACTAGACATTTAGTAGTACATATATAGAATAATAGTTACTAAAAAAGATGAATGCAAGATGACTGTCATCAAATGTACAAGTGGAAACGATATGAGATCTTTCCTTTGCTAGCAAAGTTCCAGTAAAGTCCTTTATATAGGAAACATTTTGTATTTTCTTTCATTTACAAAAATCAACAATCATAGAAATTGCAATATTTTGTCACCCCTTTATTATTTATGTTACTTGCAACCATAAATATGATTTAGAAATTTTGCTAATTAAGTCAAAATTTAATAGTTACGTTAATTTCTACTTTTTGCGTTTTGATGATTTAGGTAATTTTGGAGTAACGATATTATTGTTTTCTGTTGTTTACAATAAAATCATTGTTTTTGATTATGAAAGAAGACTATGTTTCTATTAATTATGTTTTGATGTTTATGATAGGAGGGCTGTGTTTTTTATTAGATTACTACTTTAAACCTGAAGTCAGATTTTGGTTAAAGACATGACCTTGGAAAGTTTTACTTTTTTTTTTTTTTATGACTATTAGTTTCTTAGAGTTGAAATAGAGAAAACAAATGCAAGAAATGGAATGAGATGTTGAATACTGTTATTTCTTTGATTTAGATTGTAAACTGATTAACATTAATTTTTAGTTTTGAATGTTGAAATTTTTAAAAATAACAACAAATTTGTAGTTTTAGTTTCAAAAACTGATTAACATTTATATTAAAAATCATTTTTTTGTGTGTGTTTTTGTTTTTATTTTATGCCCATGGATTACGGGTTTGTGGATTACATAAAATGAAAATAAAAGACAACTCAAATTGTAGGCTTAATTGTCGGGAGATATGAATTAATTGCAAGATTATGCAAAAATTTAACAATAATCATAATTTTTTGTTTATCAAATAATCAGTTAATTAAAAATGATTATAAAAATTAACCACATACGATAAGGGCTTATTATAACTAAATTGTAATTGTTATGAAAGCTGATTATATAATAGATTATTTATCAAAAACCGGTTGTATAATTGGTAATATCTAAAGCTACTTATATATTATTTTAACTTGGTGCAAGGTCTCACTAAGTTTATATTTACGAGAATAATTTATTTAACAAAAAATTTGTGTTCGATTTTGGTTGTGTTCAAAATTTTCTTGGATTAGGGACAATGCACAGTGAACAAGATTAGTTCCGACCTAGTGGGTTGAGACACATTTGTGGCCTTTGACCCAAGACCGAAAAATGGATTTATTATTTTTTTAGTCCCTAAAACCTTTTCAATTTTTTGTTTTAGTTCATGAATTTTTATTGTTGATTTTACCTTGTTAATTTTTTTTCCATCATACTTTTAGTCCTTTTAAAAGATTAAAAGGATGAAAAAAGTTAAAGGAGCTAAAAGTAACCGAAAAAATTTTTAGGACAAAAAATAGATAAAAAAGTTGAAGGGCTAAAAATAAAGTTTTAAAAATGTTTAAGCACAGAAGGATAGTAAATCCATTTCAAATTAATAATTGATTTTGATATTTTAATAAAGTTGTAACCTTTAAAATTAATTTTAATTAAACACAATACGATTATGTTGAATAATTTCCGTTTTTATTTGATTTTATGTTTTTATTTGATTGACCAAATGAAATAATATTTGATGGCTTAGGCCCAGCCCATTGTAAACCTAATTCATCTTATAAATAGATGAATAAAGGTGGAGGCAAAGACACACAGAAATTGAGACTCTCAAGTGACAGTCTTGAGTGCCATATTTGAGCATGCCACCGTGCCTGCATATTTGAGAGCTTAGAGTGAAACACTGTGAGCGTTTGAATGACCACCATTGTTGGAGAGGTTGAGTGTACCACCACATTGGTGTGTTTGATTCATTGTAACCGTGATTTGTTATAGTGGATTTTGATAATGGACTAGGTCCCGTGAGTTTTTCCTTTTCTCACATTAAGGAAGGATTTCTCACGTAAAATAAATTCTGATTGTCTCTCTCGCTCCCATTTTGATTTTTCCGCTTCCGCAATTTGATATTTGAGGGTCCGATATACCCAACAGTGGTATCAGAGCCCGGGTTCGACAGGTTCTGAAGGAGACGAGATGGAGACCAACAACATAACTCACGACGGTGATATGTTCAAGTTGACCGCAGATAACTTCAACTATTGGAGGTCGATGATGGAAGATTATCTTATATGCAAGGATTTATATGATCCCATAGTTCTGGAGGAGAAGCCGACTGGCAAGTCGGACAGGGATTGGGAGATCCTGAGTCGGAAGGCCGTGGCCACGATCAGGAAATACATTGACAAAAGCCTCTTTGAGCACGTGTTCGAGTTCACGAACGCGTACGAGTTGTGGAACAAGCTAGAGTCCATGATTCAGAAGAAGACTCCCAGGAACAAAGCACACCTGGTCCGTCGACTTGTGAAGCTAGAGTACAAGGATGACATGAGTATGATTGAGCACCTCAACATCTACAAAGGTATTGTGAATCAACTGTCCAAAGCCAACATGAAGATTGATGACGAGATGCAAGCTTTGTTGTTGCTGAGTTCGTTATCGGAAAGTTGGGATACTTTGGTGGTAACTTTGAGCAACTCGGTTTTAGAAGGGAAACTGATGATGGATGCCGTGATAGACAGCCTCCTGAATGAAGAAGCCAGGAGAAGAGAACAAGGTGTATCTAGTATGTTTGAGGCTAACATTGCTGAGAACAGAGGAAAGACCGACTCCCGGGGTCGTGGCAAGAGCCGGGATCGAGGTGGACGAGATAGGTCTAGATGCTGGTCAAGGCCAACGCATGACTTGAAGTGCTTTTACTGTGGGAAGGTAAGACACAAGAGACCAAACTGCAGGACTCTGCATAATGATGAACAGAACAGCTGTGTGAAGCCGGATCAAATTGTTCCTAGAAGAAGAAGTGATCAGAGGCGCCACGGCGGTGGCTGCTAACCCGAATGCCGAGATATTCCTCCTTAGTTAGGAAATATTGAACATAGTCTATGATGACTGCACCTGGATTGTTGACTCCGGTGCCTCGTTCCACATCACCCTTGAGGGATTCTTCTCTGTCTACAGGAAGGGAGATTATGGGGTTGTAAAGATGGGAAATCAGGTGACCAGTAGAATTTTTGGTATTGGTGATGTAACCCTGACCACAGACACAGGATGTCGGGTTACACTGAAGGATGTGCGACATGTACCTGACATGCGTTTGAATTTGATCTCGGTTTGAATTTGATCTCCTTGTATGTCATGGAAGGAAGACCAATGGCGGGGAAGCCAATTCAGTCCGAGATGGATCAAGCTTGGAGATGTGGCACAAGCGACTTGGCCACCTGAGCGAGAAAGGACTCCAGATATTGGAGAAGAAAGAGCTATTAACCGGGTTGAAGGGTCAAGTGCTGGAGAGTTGCTCGCACTGCCTAGCTGGAAAGTAGCACCAAGTTTCGTTTGTGAGATCGGATCAACCCAGAAGACGGAGGTGCATACTTGACCTCGTCCATACTGACGTTTGCTCCATGTCCGAGAGATCACTTGGTGAAGCTCAGTACTTTGTCTCTTTCATTGATGATCATTCCCGCAAAGTGTGGATTTATTTTTTGAAGACCAAGGACCAGGTTCTCCAATCATTCAAGGAATTTCACGCTATGGTGGAAAGGGAGACTGGCAAGAAGTTGAAGGTGGTCAGATCTGATAACGGTGGTGAGTATCGTGGTCTCTTTGAAGCTTACTGTAGAGAAACCAGGATTCGACTTGAGAAGACGCCCCCCAAGACTCCTCAGCTGAACGGGCTTGCTGAGAGGATGAACCGGACTATTGAAGAGAAGGTCCAAAGTATGCTATCGAATGCCGGACTGGCGAAAGTATATTGGGGAGAGGTAGTGAGAACAACGGTGGATTTAATAAATCTCTCACCATCGAGACTGCTGTAAGGAGAGATTCCAGAGAAAGTCTGGACAGGTCGGAGAGCGACCTATGATCATCTGAGGGTGTTTGGATGTCGAGCCTTCGTGCATGTCCCTAAGGATGAAAGGGCGAAACTGGATGCGAAGACGAAGGAGTGCATATACATCGGTTTGCCTAAAACCGAGTTTGGTTTCAGACTTTGGGATCCAATCAACAAGAAAAGTGTGAGAAGCCGAGATATAGTCTTCCATGAGGGTGAGATCATCCATGACATCTCGAAGTCCCAAGTACGGGTTATTGTCTGAAGAGAAGAACTCGTCCCTCGTGAAAGTACTGAAGCAGGGGGAGAAACCACTGAAGAAATCGCTGAAAACGATGTTGAAGATGATGACCAACAAGAAGCTGATGATGCCGAGATCCGAGTTGAGAATGAAGAACCGGGTTCTGAAGTGGCTGATGAAGAACAACTGAGATACTCCACTCGAGAAAGAAGACCTTCTACAAGGTACCCTGATGATGAATACACCATCATTGCTGAAGATGGTGAGCCTCAGAGTTATGATGAGGCCATGATAAGCTCAGAGAAAGGAGAATGGAAGAAGGCCATGCATGATGAGATGAAATTCGTGCATAAGAATCAGACCTATGAGCTGACCGAGCTACCCAAAGGAAGACGAGCTCTGAAGAACAAGTGGGTGTACAAGATCAAACAGGAAGAGAACGGGCAGAAGCCGAGATACAAAGTCCGGATTGTAGTGAAAGGCTGCAATCAGAAGAAAGGAGTTGATTTTGAAGAAATCTTCTCTCCTGTTGTAAAGATGACCTCGATCCGAACTGTGTTAGTCATGGCAGCTACAATGGATCTTGAGGTAGAACAGATGGATGTGAAGACCGCATTCCTTCACGGTGAGCTGGAGGAGGAGATATATATGGAGCAACCTGAAGGGTTCCGAGCTCCAGGATGTGAGGGCATG
Source organism: Glycine tomentella (assembly GCA_007407185.1). Taxonomy (NCBI): domain Eukaryota; kingdom Viridiplantae; phylum Streptophyta; class Magnoliopsida; order Fabales; family Fabaceae; genus Glycine; species Glycine tomentella. Next base: position 299,311 of record PYAF01004847.1, on the reverse strand, counting down.
GTATGCCGGTTGAAGAAGAGTCTCTATGGCTTGAAACAAGCACCTCAGCAGTGGTATAAGAAGTTTGATTCCTTCATGACAGAGCACAAGTTCATGAAGACGGAAGCTGACCATTGCGTATTTGTGAAGAGGTATGAGAACAGAGACTTTCTGATCCTTCTGTTATATGTTGACGACATGTTGATTGTAGGGCAAAGCAAAGAGAAGATTGCTGCCTTGAAGAAGGCATTGAGCTCATCCTTCGCTATGAAGGACCTCGGCCCTGCAAAGTAGATTTTCGGAATGAAGATTATCCGGGATAGAAAGAAGAAGCTATTGTGGCTAAGTCAAGAGAAGTATGTTGAGAAGATCTTGAAGAGATTCAACATGGACAAAGCCAAGACAGTTAGCATCCCCTTAGCCGGACACATGAAGCTCAGTAAGAAGCAGTGTCCGAAGTCTGATAAAGACAAAGACGAGATGCTGAAGATCCCGTACCAATCTGTTGTCGGAAGCTTGATGTATGCAATGGTTTGCACTAGACCCGACTATGCGTATGCAATTTGTGTGGTGAGCTCGAATCCCGGCAAGGATCACTAGGAAGCAGTGAAGTGGATCTTCAGGTACCTCAGAGGTACAACCAATCTATGCCTCCGATTTGGAGAAGGTGAAGCCGAGCTGCAAGGCTACTCAGATACCGATTCGGGGGGAGATTCCGACTCGAGGAAGTCGACAACTGGATATTTGATGAGATTTGCTGGAGGAGCAGTCTCTTCGCAATCAAAATTGTAGAAGTGTGTGACACTTTCAACGATCGAGGTCGAGTACATTGCCGTGACCGAGGCAAGCAAGGAGATGCTGTGGATGAAGAAGTTCCTCATGGAACTCGGCCATGACCAAGAAAAGTACGAGCTGATGTGTGACAACCAAAGCGCAATTCATCTTACAAAGAATTCGACATATCATTCCCGCAACAAGCACATTGATGTGAGGTATCATTGGATATGAGATGCAGTGGAGGATGGGAAGTTCACACTTGGGAAGGTACACACCAGTCAGAATTGGTCTGACATGATGACGAAGTCGGTACTAACATGGAAATTTGAAGATTGCTGTGAAGGAGCCGGACTGATAAACTCGGCATGATAAAGCTGAGGTGAGAAGGCCGGGTTGTTGAAATTTGAAGACCCCGGTCGCTTTGGAAAAACGGAAGGGGGAGATTTGTTGGATAATTTCCGTTTTTGACACTTTCCGTTTTTATTTGATTGACCAAATGAAATAATATTTGATGGCTTAGGCCCAGTCCATTGTAAACCTAATTCATCCTATAAATAGATGAGTAAGGGTGAAGACAAAGACACATAGAAATTGAGACTCTCAAGTGACAGTCTTGAGTGCCATATTTGAACAAGCCACTGTGCCTGCATATTTGAGAGCTTAGAGTGAAACACTGTGAGCGTTTGAGTGACCACCATTGTTGGAGAGGTTGAGTGTACCACCATATTGGTGTGTTTGATTCATTGTAATCGTGATTTGTTATAGTGGATTTTGATACTGGACTAGGTCCTGTGAGTTTTTCCTTTTCTCACATTGAGGAAGATTTTCTCACGTAAAACAAATTTTGATTGTGTCTCTCACTCCCATTTTGATTTTTTCGCTTCTGCAATTTGATATTTGAGGGTCCGAGATACCCAACAAATTATTAATGCATAAATTTTGGAAAACAATATAGTTTCCAAATTTTGAGTGTAAATACAGAGGAGAGATCAAGTTACGCCAAGAATAACAGTAAAAAAGTTACTATTCATTATCATTATTCTTTTTATTGAAATCTAATGATTGTATTGAGTTATTAATTTTAACCATTAGATTTCAAAAAAATAAATAAATGTTGAGGATGAGGACTAGCTTACTTTTAGTGTAACTTGATTCATCCTCTTACAACGGGAGTAAAATTAATGTTTTACACCAAATCTGAACCACTTAATTTAAATAATTTAAAGGCTGAAATTGATCCACTTAAAAAATTTAATTAACAAATCATGATATATGATTTTGTTATTTCTAATTAAATTAATTGATAAAAATCATTAATGATAATTTCCAGACATAGTAGATGGGAATGACATTATGGGTATTTTAAAAAAATACATTTATTTAACTATTAAAATTAGTTGAGAATCTTTTTTATATTTCAAAAAATATTATTTAAAAAATATGTTTGGTTCACGTTATTTTTTCCTATAGACATGTTAAACTACTAAAATATCATTTTTATATTAAAGAAGTTATTATATGCATTTACACAACATGACACGAGACTATATATTATAGTTTGTAAATAGAAGTGAAAAATCTTACAATTTTTTTTTCTCAATAAATTCCTTAACTACATCTTATTGTTTAACAAACACAACACGAAAATATTTCCTTCGGCCTTATAGGCTTTGTTTGGGAGAGGGATTTTGGAGGGAAAGGGAGGGAAGGGAAAGGTTTATGTAGAGACATCCCCTTGTTTGAGAGTTTTAATTTTTGAGGGAAAGGAGTTGAGGATTTTCAAAACTCCTCCGAAATTCTCCAAAGCCTTAAAATTGTTGTCCCCCCTATTTGGGAGATTTTTAGAAGGAAAAGTAACTAAAATTATTATTATACCAGTCAGTGTTAATAAAATTACTATTCTACCCTAGTCAGTGTAAAATATATAATGTATTAATTTTTTAAATAAGGAAAAAATTATAAAAATTTCTTATTAACTCTCTAATTTCCTCTCTTGATATATTTTTAACTCCCAAACAAGGAGAAAATAACTTCTCTTATTTTTCTCCCTTTTCTTCCCCTCCCTTCCCCTTGAATCTCTTTCCTTCCCCTCCCCTCCTAACTCCCAAACAAAACCATAAAGAACAAGCAATACCAAGAAACATGTACAACAAAACTTTAACCACACATCAAGTAAACAAAAACCAAAATCGAAAAACTATCTTTATATATCAATAATTGAATTCCAAAAACAATTGAAATATACTTGTCTTTTATCTTGAAATTCATGCCCTTTGTTATCAAAATGCGTGAAATACTAACTGATGTAAAGCACAAAATCATAGAGAGATTTCCAAAAAAAATCAATAGAGATAATGAGATAATAGGAATTTTTTCCAAACTACACCTTTTTATACACTTTTATTTTCAAATTACCCATTTGTAGTTTAAATCTTAAAATACACATATTTTTAAAATTGGTGAGAAGTGTGGGAATTGGTTTCAGACTTTTCACCTTTGTCTTTTTTTTTTTAAATTAATTATTATTCATTTATTTTTTAAAAAATATTTTACGTTAAAAAGTCAAGAATTGAGACCCCACTTCTTTATGTTTTTTATATTATTAATAATTATTTTTTAAAAAATTATTATTTTTAAAATAATTTATTTAAATAACAAAAATTTTACATAATTAATAATTATCACCCATAAGAATATATATTCTCACCCTCTTTTTATGGGAATCAACTCAATACAAAATCAACATAAATATAAACATCTCACTTTTTTGAGAATAAAAGATACAATAAATATTTTTCAATTACCTCTAAATAAACGTGAGATTATACATTATTTTTATTAAATAAATTTATAGTCTTTTAACAACACGCTTTAATTAATTTAAAAAAAAAAACCATATCTTCGTATTCGGGTCGCATGGTACCTGTATTTAAAACACAAGAATTTTGCACACCATTCAATTAAGGCTCTTAAAAATTATTGTCATGACTCACAATACAATTAAAGAGTGCAGCATATAATATGCTTTCCCTCAATTATGTATACGACGCATTTTATTGTTTTAATTTATCTTAGAAATCATATAGATTTATTACTCAAAAATCAAAATATTGAAAATAAACATTGTTTTCAAATTTTAGAAAACTTCTCCTTCTTTTATTGTTTTCTTTTTGATAATAAAAACTTCCTCCTCTTCTTATATATACAAGATTTTCATTTCTTACAAACATACTCCATCGATAAGGAAAAAAAAAAAATCAAGAATGAAATTTGCTTCATACCTAGTGATTTTCTTCTTTATGTTTCTTTTCCAATGCTCAAATTCAAATGGCTCCAATATTATCTCTCAATCTTGTATGGAGGCCTCCAAAATTGACCCAATTTTGGAGTATGATTTCTGTGTTGCATTCCTCTCCAATAAGTGGCACACACCACCCTCCAATCTCAAAGATTTCGTGGTCACATCAATTCAGCAAACCAAATCCAACGCAACTAACATGGTTTCAATAATTTCAAACCTCTTGAAGAACAAAAGTTTTGATCAATACGTAAAGGGTTGCCTACGTACTTGCTTTGACCTTTACTCGGATTGCGTTTCGGCCTTAGATGATGCTGTGGTTGCTTTCAAGAACAAGGATTTTGACACGGCTAGTACCAAAGTGAGTGTTTCTTTGGATTCCCCAGTTATATGTGAAGGTTTGTTCAACGATAAGAACGGTGAAAATAAGTCTCCTTTAACAAAGGAGAACCGCGCCTACTTCGAATTCAGTGTAATACCTTTTGTTTTCATTCAAGTGGGTCGTATACATAATTGAGGGAAAGCATACTATATGCTGCACTCTTTAATTATATTGTGAGCCATGAAAATAATTTTTAAGAACTTTCTAAGAGCCTTAATTGAATCGTGTGCAAAATTCTTATGTTTTAAATACAGGTACCATACGACCCGAATACGAATATATGATTTTTTTTAAAAAAATTAATTAAAGCGTGTTGTTAAAATACTATGAATTTATTTAATAAAAATAACGTTTGAGCAAAGCTAAAACCATACAAGTGGATTATTTTTATTATAAAATTCCTAAAGTTAAAACAATAAAATTATAAAAAATTCAGAAAGTGGCTCAAGTCACATCAACCGGTTGAACTGCATTAGAATTGTATTGAAAACAACATGAGCTGTGTCCTACAATTTTTTTAAAGAAAAAAATGGATTCTTTAGAGAAAGATACTCTTTGGATAGGCTTGGGTGTTCAACACGAGTACGATACCGATACTTTCCCATATTTAGAGCATCGTGGCTTCATAGGTTAAACCAAATTTATTAGTAAAATTCAGTACAAGAAGTTTTAGCTCGTTTTATCAGGGTACGTGGGAGATCCCTCGCTTTCCTCTGTCGTTGCTCGTACCTCACTTTGAGCTAAATGAACAATTTTATAGGAGATGCTCTCTGGTTTTGAGAATTCCATCTTCACAAACTACAATAACAATGTAGGTCGATTCTAACATCCTCAAGTTAAAAAACAAGTTTGTTGTCCGTATCATGTTGCGGACTCAAGTTGGGACAAATGTCCGCACTCGAGCACATAAAAATTTTGATTTTGATTTTTTTTATAATATCTGTGTTAGACACTAAATTTTTCTTTTATGTTTTTTTTATGCTATTGCTTAATTTATGTTTGTAAATTACATATATAAATAACATGCTCAAAATGAAATCTGAATTAAAAGAATTCAATCTAAATTGTATATATAAAGAACATGCTTAAAGTGTAATTCAAACTTTTTTTTGAAATATTCTTATTATATATGTTATATATCCATTTTACATGTAGACATTTTTCCTAGGTATAGCATGAGAATTTGCAGTAAGATTGATGCTATATTCTAACTTAAAAAAGAAAGGATTGACGCGAATCTTGACATTCTCAAACGAATTAATATTTAAAGATAATGACTTTTAATGTGATTTTGCTTGTCTTATGTATAATAATGTTGACTTTTTTATTTACTATTATAAATAGAATGATGATGTATGAATGTATCAGAATATATTCTCATAATTATCTTGGAGGATTGATAAAATTTGGAGGCTAAATAATTGATCAAATTATTATATAAATTTTATTACAAAAATTCTTCAATAAATAGTGTTCGTCCTCTCTTGTGTATCCCTTGGAACTTACTGAATCTGTCTTCTGTACGATCATAGGAAATTACCAATGAAGCCCGCTATTTTACTCAACACAATTGCCTTAAATAACAAATGTAAAAGGCTAAAACAGTACTCTCTTGTTACAGATACTAATGATTAAGTAAGGCTAGTTTGATTTGAGTGTTAACTTTTTAAAATAGTTTTAATTTTTAAGACTTATAAAAGATATGTACTAAAAAAATAATAATTTAAATTGATATCAAGTTTTTTAATTTTCAGAAAATGCTAAAAATATTAATTTGATGTTTTTAAAAATATTTTCTTCTAAAAATTTTAAGCGAACATATTTTTACTTTTATTTTTTGTTTTTTAAAATGAAAATAAAAAACACTTACCACCAATCAACAAATACAAAACCGTTAAGGAAACTTCTCTTGTGATAGTACTTCCCACTACGTACCTACTTAAAAAATTGAAATGCTTCACGTATATATATGAACCATAAATTCTTTCCATACCTTTGGACCAATTAACACTCACCCTTTTCAGTTTATACCAAATAAATGATGTTACAACCTTCTTTCTTGTGCTTGATCTCTTTCTTCTTTCTCATCGAACTCCCTCTTGGAACAAGCTCTACCACCTTGAATGTACCAAATGACATAATCAACCAAACATGCCAAAAATGTGCCAACCAATCCATCATCTTGAGCTACAACCTATGCTCCACTTCTCTTGATCCGGCGGTTCCGGTGAGTCACTCCGCAAATCTCGAAGGGTTGGCGTTGGTTGCAATGGAGCTACTAGCACTAGAGAATGTCACTAGCACTTTGGCAACCATAGAGAAGCTATTAGATAGCAGAAGCTTGGATAATTTTGCTTTGGGATGCTTAGCAGATTTCTTGGAGCGTACTGTACTCTGATGCAGCATGGACAATAGTGAATTCCGATCCGTAGGTGTTTTCTTGTCTGGGAATTATGATGTAACTAGGATTTGGATGAGTTCAATTATGGAAGCAGCATCAACATGCCAACAAGGTTTTACTGAGAGAGGTGAAGCTTCTCCTTTGACACAGGAGAATTATAATCTCTTTCAGTTGTGTGGTATTGCACTTTGCATTATCCATTTGGCTTCTCCTGGAGTACCTTAATCCACAGATAAATTTGGTCGTATATGCTGTCTTTCTGATTAATAAAGTGAGAGACATTGATTTAGTACCTTAATCTAGGGGTGATGCGAACTCTGATCGCGTTAGATGCAGATCCACACGTGGTTGAGCTGGTTCTCAAGGAGGGTGTCGATCACCACGACTTCGATGCCCACGGTGGCGAAGCGGAGGAAGACGCCAACGAGGAGGGCGATTCTTGGGTTACGGTTGGTGGTCGGAGAAATGAACATGGGAGAAAGAGTTTTTTTATTCCAATGTCTATCCCTGTGGTAGACCCACACTTATTTTAACCTTTGATTTAAAAGTTGTATATCTAATGGATCACCTTTGTTTCTTGCCCATGCTAGAAGGCACTGATTGATTGATAAATTATCCACGCCAATCTTTAACACATTTGCATACTTAAACTTGAATTCCAAAGCACTAGTTAAGCGGGTGAATTCTAAGGTGAGGTTGAAAAACACAGATTCACCGGTGTACCCCTAAAATGATCGGTAGTTGTAGGTTTTATATCAGAAAAAATAATATAAATTATATAAAATTATTAAAAATAATAATTATTTTTTAATCTGAATCCTCTTTCTTTTTTATTTTTCTTTGCATCAACAGCAATAGATTCTGCTGCAATTTATCACTAGAAGCGATATCCGGCGACGGAGCTCTCATTATTTTATTTTCCTTTTCTTCTTCTCATCTTCCCCTCTCTTTCTCCATCGTCAACCTTATTCGGTGGGATAACAAAGAGAAACAATAAAAATTAGAAAACTGGAATTGCAGATTGTTTCTCTTGTTTGCTTTTAATTTTTCAGAAGTGATTGGTTTGAATGATGTTTTGGATTTTTCTGCTTTGAGAAACAAATTGTTTGATGATGATCCTAGAAATTATGTTCCTTGCTGCTCATATTCAGCTTATTGGAGTTTTCCTTCTTCTTTGTAAAAATCTTACTTGGATATAAAGAGAGGAAAAAAATGTCCATGCGGAGAACTATTAGAACCTGTTGGAAGTGGCGGAGAAGAGGAAGGAGAAGGAGAAGTGGTGGAAAAGAGGGGAAAAACTGTCATTGCCACTAAAAACCTCCTTCGACTGTGATGCATGCGACAAATACCACATCAAACAATTTTGTCTGGGAGCAAGTAATAGATCTCATTCCTTAAATTTTTTTAATAATATATTTTACGGTGATAAGTCGTAATTTACGACTTCATATTAGAATCCGCCAGTTAAGCGGGATAAATTGAAAGTGTTTGACGATCAAATATAAAGAATTCAAAACCTATAAAATGTGATTTATTATGATAAAATAAAAAAATTCACGTGCCTTATACAAAGAAATAGTAATAAAATTGATTTAGTTGATAAAAATTAGACTCGTATTCAATAAAAATGTGAATTTGAATTCTATTAACTTGAAAATTTGGTTAATGAACCATATATAAATACTTATATAAATATTCAATAAACTTTTAGGCATATCTTGGCTTAAGTGAACTCCAAATTTCAATTCACCTCAACTTTAATTCTTAAAAGAAATGTTAGTAAAAAGTTAATTAATAATAAATAGATTCTATTTCTAATATATAGGTTGAATTGCAATGTAAATTCAACAGGCTAATAATGAGTGACAATATTTAAATACTTTAAGTTCCATTAAAACAACGTACTAAAATGCTGCATCAATCCTCCACCCATACAGTACTAAAAAATTTATTTATTTTTTGTCAGCAAAGATTCTTCTAATTATTTCAAAACATATTTTATCAATAAAATGGAATTTTTATTTCTCACTTTATATTTAGTAATTATTTTAATAGATAATTTTATCAAAACTTATAATTTAATAAACTAATATAACAATGTTTTAGTTATTAACTATAAACTGAGTTACCAATTAGTTTTTTTAGTTTTGAAGTTAATTTTTTATTTACTTTTTGCCAAGTAGAGATATTTTGACTCATTTATCAAACATTTAAATATTAGTAAAATTTTCATCTTGTAATAGGTTTTATTCATTGTTTAAATCATTACGGACATGCATTTCTTCCACCGGTCCAGCACTAGTTTTGATAAAAACAAACTGAACTTAATCAATTTTACTCTCATTTTCTTTTTCTATTCACACTTTGTTTTTTAACTCACTTATTCATTAAAAGGATACTGACTATTCAGATAATTAAAGGCTCACAATAAATTATTTTTATCAAACACAAATAATATCTTAATAATTCAACCTTAAAAAATTGAGTATATAAAAGTTAAAATATATACAAAATTATTGCTTGACCAGCTAAGAAGGAATCCTTAACGATCGTAAAAAACAAAATAATAGCGATTAGCGATCTGTTTTGAAATAAAAAAGAATACAAATTATTAAATCCAGGTAGACATCGTAATCAAAACTTAATTCACATTTTTGTTTGGGTTTTTTCATCACAGTGCTTTTTCTTTCTTTCCTTCTGAGATTGCTGAAGAGAGAAAAGCAAAATCGAAAGAACTGAATTGGATTTCATTGACAGAGTGAAAGTTAAGTCTTGCGCAAATCTGATTTGTAAGAATGGCGCCAGTGTCGGCTCTCGCAAAGTACAAGCTAGTGTTCTTGGGCGATCAATCCGTTGGGAAAACCAGCATCATCACTCGCTTCATGTACGACAAATTCGACAACACTTATCAGGTCTTCGTCTTTCAGATCCAATCTCTCTTTCACTATTTCATCACATTTTTTTTAAAAAATTCAAGAGATCACGGTTTTACCGTGGGATGGAATCATTGCTTTCGTCGTGATTGGTGGTGATATGTTCCTGAATTTAGGTTCATTATTTGTTTTTAAGAAATTGTTATTTAAACAGACGCCAATGTGGTTTGGTATATGAAATTTATTATACTTTTTAAATTTTACCATTTTTTTTCCTCATTCCAATTGTGATTGCCTTGAAGACATTTAATAATTTCATTACAAAAATTTGGTGGCTACTATAATTGTATGTTGTATGACGCAACTTCAGGGGAGGAAATGGCATATTGGAGAGAAACAGAAAACAGATTCAGATTCCAGTGTTGCACGTGTCTTAAAAACTTGAACTGTATGGTCGTCTAATAGTTTAGTTTTTTTATCGGCAAATGTCAAGTGTTAGTTTTTGTTAGCAGGAGGGATAAATCCGTGACCATTCCCTCTTTCTCTTCTTTCTTAACCACCAAACCAGTCTTATATCTCCTATAATAGTTTAGTAGTAAATTATTTGGAGAATAGAAAAAGAAATAGGTATATAAGAACTTTGTAGCATCAGTAATTCTGAGTCACGCGAAATGATTTTAAGACATCCATATATGTATTTTCCTGTCTTTACTTCCTTGTCCACCTGCAAGTGAAACTAAAGTCTACAGTTAATGTGTACACATGCGTATATGTACACTACACATTATGTGCAGATATAATTCTACACATGCATTTAGTTGTTTACATTTTTCTTGCATTACATGCACTTCCATTTTCCTAAATTGAGTTGTTTACAATTTTACCGTACTCAAAACTTTCCTTTTTTTTTTTTTTTCCTTTTGCTAAACAGGCTACAATCGGTATCGATTTTCTGTCAAAAACTATGTATCTTGAAGATCGAACTGTTCGACTGCAATTGTGGTAAGATGTTGCTTGATCATTTTGAAAATTCCACTAGGGAGGGTAAGGAATAGTTATGAAGAAAATGATGGAAGGGGAAGCAAAGGATTGTTTGGTCTATAATGAAGAGGGAAGGGCAGAAGGGGAATGGGGGCAATGCTATTATATCAACTATCTGTTTTTGCTGTTTCTCATTAAGTGTAAAGAGATACTGGAATACTAAATTTTGGAATCCTGTGGAGTAATGATAACTTCCCTGCAAATAAGGAACGACCAATGTCTCCCCTTCCTTCCCCCCCTTTTTTTTTCTCAGTTTTCATTCACTCCTAAAATATGCAAATTACTGAACTGCAGATACATCACTATTTGATGTTTATCTTGTTTCTTTTGTATGTTATATTCCAAAGATTTATTTGGTATATCGGAATCTGCATTGCAGAATATGTGATATTTTATGATTGCTAACATTTTTAATCCTTTTTTTATAAAGTATTTTTACTTTATCTCATACCTTTTAATCTCACTATAATGTCTGTTTAAAATGGTTTTTAAATATTAACTACTGTTATGTATTCATTTATATTTTACTTTATAGCATAAAAAATCAGGTTTTGAAGTGGATTGCTTTAAGCTGAACATGATGCTATTAGGCATTTTGTAATCTGCAGCATTTCCTGGTTACTGCTTTGTATGCTTGGCTTTATTTCAACAGTTGATGTATATTGGAAAACTCGACTGAATTCAATGGAGTTTAATGTGTATTTTTAGTTGAGTTTCCATACATAAACAGTAAACTGTCGCTTTTTTTTTTTAATTGAATTTTCTTAATTTTCTTCCTCTCAAAACCTTCACTTTTTTATTTTTTTCATTTGTGACAGGGATACAGCTGGCCAGGAAAGATTTAGAAGTCTTATTCCAAGCTACATTAGGGACTCATCTGTTGCTGTCATTGTTTATGATGTTGCAAGTATGCCATTTAGACCTGCTTTCTTTCACCTATTCCCTTCATGACAAGTTATATTTTCTTGAAGATTTTTAATTTCAATATAATAATATATTAATAGTTAATTAATTTTTTTTTGGATGCTGGTTAATTAAGTGTTGAATTTGAAGAGCTGAGTTTGCTATTCATTACTAATATCTTCAAAAACTTATTAAGGAAGAAGATTTATATCTTAGAGGAATATGAATGCTCCATTTAAAAAAAAAATCACCTTATTTAAGTAATTCCTTTTCCTTTCTTTGGGATATGATTTGAGTGAAATATTCATTTTTTACATAAAGTGGGTGAATTCTTTTAATCAAAAAAGAAAGTGAATATGGGATTAACATGTGGCCTTCCCCAGATTCTAAAGGTACCTGTGCCAATTAGGTAATAAGTTATCAGGAACCAGAACTTCTCAAGAAGTAGCCTTCTCTAACAGGTGCTGCCTGTTATTCTTAGACAGCTCAAATCTCTCTAGATGACTCATATCATGTGTGCATTTGTTCACTGTTCCTAAAGTCCTAAACACTTTGATGGACACTTTCTGATTATTCAGCATTCTTGTGATATAGGCCGTCAGACTTTCCTAAACACATCAAAGTGGATTGAAGAGGTGCGCAGTGAAAGAGGCAGCGATGTTATTGTCGTTCTTGTTGGGAACAAAACTGATCTTGTGGATAAAAGGTAATGGCTAATCAATGGTAGAGTGACTAATTTCATCAGATAGTTTATAGTGGCCGGTTTCATGACATGACTCTTATGTTTTGTATTATCTAATGACCAATTTGATGTTGATTTTTGGCTAGTTGCTAATTCAACACTTAGAGAAAGTTTATGCGTTAGTAAAGAAGAAATTGTTGTGATCAAGGGAGGTAAAACTACACAAATAATCATTTCATTCTTCACAGGCTAGACTGTGGGATGTGGGACAAGACTAAGAGAACAATATTGTGTGCAGTAGATAAAAGCTAATAGAAAAATTCATCAATCATATGAAGGGGGATATTTGTGTTTTGTTTGGCGAAATGAGTTATAACTTGGTTAAGATCTTCAAACAACTGGAATAGTTACAGTGTCACTGTTTCAAGCCTTGAATCCTTGAGAATGAGTGACTTATGACAAGTAGTCCATTCAGATAAAATGAAAAACATCTCAAGCTATATATTAGATGTATACATCACAAACTTCATTTGCAATGTATGAAAGACCTAGAGAAAACTATGAAATAATCTAGTTAGCTGAAGAGCACCTCCATTGTCTTCAACATGCCATAGTTTAAGGACTTTATTTAGTTTCTTCTTTTATTCAATATATTTATTATCAGGTATGTGTACATTTAAGACAGAGATATCTGGGGAAAGTGGGAGGAGGGACAGTGAAAGATGTTGTCCAATTGACTTTCTGTCCTTCCAGTATGTTTGTGACATTTTGAGGAAAAACTGTTAAAATATGTTGTTTTTTCTTGCTAAAGACTGGATATTGTTTCCTGACTTGGTGAATTTGAAACATGCTTCATTTTCCTAACCATGCATAGGAAAGTTGTCCATGAAGCTACACAAGAAAAAAAGTGATTATTTCCCCCCAAAATATGTTAACCCAAACATGAAGAAGAATGTTGCTTAGTTTTTTAGAAACATGTCAGAAGGGGTTCACTGTTATCCATGAAAGATGACATGAAAGGAATTAGTAGAACCCAATATTTATGATAGTCCAAGTCTTAGAATTTGGGTTTAGGACTTAATTCAATCCTACAAAACTAGTTTGTAAGGTGGAGACTACCTAAGCTTTATAAGCTCTATTTAAGTTATATATCTAGTCAATGTGGGACTAAACACCATCCTTGAGGTTGCAATTAAAACAGCCCTCAAAGAAACTGCAACTAAGGCAAGTTAGGGGTGACCGTAATTAAGGTGGTTTTCCAGCACCAAGTCTCTAAGGAAGTGAGACTTACATTTTCTCATAGACTTTGGTACCTTGAATGGTTTGGCCCTTGAAATGCTTCTTTTGCACTCTGCGTATTTGTTTCGATGTCTTGTACAAAATATGACCTGCTTTGCATTTCCTTTCTATAGCTTATTTCCTGTATGGGGATTGCGATGGTACAATGAGTAACATTTTTTTATAATATTTAAAAATCTATTATATACAAGTAGTTGCAAGTGAAATGTTTAAGAATTCACCTTGGGTTCCTAATCCAGGAAAAAAAATTGTTACAGGAACAAGGTTGTTTTTTTCATTGACTTTTCATTATGAGTAATGTTCTATACATTTGACACTACAGGCAAGTCTCTACAGAGGAAGGGGAAGCAAAGTCCCGAGAGCTAAACGTTATGTTTATTGAAGCTAGTGCAAAAGCTGGCTTTAATATAAAGGTAAGCATCTCCCTTCTATGCCATAGATATTTAATAAATATCAGCTTGATAATCTAGAAGAAAGCTATCTCACCAGGTCCTGAGGTGCATGTATTCTTTTTAGTGATAATTTGTCTGGGAAGTTAATATGATTTTTTTGTATAATTATAAGCCTATTGCATTGTCTTGCTGAATGAATACCACAGTTGGTTGTTTCTACAAGTCAACTTAAAATTTTCCTTAAGTTTTCCTCAATTATATGATATACTTGCTGGCATTATGATATATCTACTTGTTATATATACCCAGTCCTGACTTTTTATTTGTACTGCTTTATCAAACTTTTATATTTAGGCCCTCTTTCGAAAAATTGCTGCTGCATTACCCGGAATGGAAACATTATCTACAACAAAACAGGAAGATATGGTTGACGTGAACCTGAGGTCTTCTGGTAGCCATGATTCCCAACCTCAGTCGGGTGGATGTTCTTGCTGAATGAATGTGCCTTGTCCTAAAGTATATCTTTTTGCTTCATGCTATTTATTTTGGAATGTGTTTGTCTCAGATATGTAAAGATTCATTGGTCCTTTAGACTTAAACAACTTTATGTGAGAGAAACTATTGAAAACAAGTGGGGAGGTAGCAATGGAAGAACAAATGTAATACATCTCATTGGTTAGTTGGTTATTCATTATTATTTACTTTGATAAAGATAAAAGTCTACATTTACCTTCTTCGTCCTACATTTGATCTAGTTTTACTACAATACTTCTGTACTTTATTAAAAAAAATTAATGAGTAAACCCCAATTTTAATTAGTTCATGAAAAGCTCTTGTCATTTTAGTTTTGGCTTAATTACGCTTTATACCCTCAATTTTTTCATTTTTTGTGAATTTTACTTTCAACAAATTATTTTGATGTATTTTATCTCCAACTTTTAAGAAATTTACAAATTTTATCCCTTGATTTTATACTTTTATTCAATCACAAATTATTGTTGATTTTATTTTAGTGTAATTATCATAAAAGTAAAAAAGCTTACAATAAATAATGAACTATTATTAAATAATAGTATAAAATTATTTTACAGTTTCATACCTATCAAATTTTAGTATACTTATATTAAAGTTACAAACTAGGAAATAGCCCACGTGCATTGCATGCTAAGTATTGGATGATAGTTTAACACATGTCTAGTAATTGGACGGATTTAATATAACTATTGATGAGGTGGTGTGAATTCCAAATCCCTTTAGCATAAGCAACAAATGAGATACTTGAAAATAGAAGTTGTAGGCAACCAAAGGTGAATACAAACATGCACTTTGTCAATGACTAATGTGTGTTTGAGACACATGCTAAATTAGATTATTCCAACAATCATTAGTCTTGATGTATAATTAATTTGTACGCCCGGAACTCGCTGGTACGAATGTACTCTGTTTTCGGCAGAATTGGACATGCCCGGATGGTGTTTGACGAAAGTTGTAGGCTGGATTTGGTTAGCTATAACTCCATGATTGATGGGTATGTCAAAAATGGGGAAATTGGTGCTGCCCATAGAATGTTCGATGAAATGCCTGAGAGGGATGTTTTAAGTTGGAACTGCATGATTGCGGGATATGTTGCGGTTGGGAATTTGGATGCTGCAAATGAGTTGTTTGAGATGATGCCTGAGAGGAATGTTGTGTCTTGGAATTGCATGATTGATGGGTGTGCGAGGGTTGGGAATGTTTCTCTGGCTGTTGAGTTTTTTGATCGGATGCCTGTGGTAGTGAGGAATGTGGTATCGTGGAATTCCATTTTGGCACTGCACGCGTGGGTTAAGGATTATGGTGAGTGTTTGGGACTGTTTGGGAGAATGATGGAAAGAAGAGAGGCAGTGCCGAATGAGGCTACCTTAGTGAGTGTGCTAACAGCGTGTGCATATTTAGGGAGGTTCAATAATGGCATGTGGGTTCATTCTTTTATCAGAAGTAATAGGATTAAACCTGATGTCTTGCTTTCGACTTGTCTGCTGACAATGTATGCAAAATGTGGGGCTATGGATTTGGCTAGGGATGTTTTTGATGAGATGCCGGTCAGAAGCGTTGTATCGTGGAACTCTATGATAATGGGGTATGGATTTCATGGGAATGGTGACAAAGCACTTGAACTGTTCTTGGAGATGGAGAAGGCAGGTCTGCAACCAAATGATGCCACTTTTATCAGTGTCTTATCTGCATGTACTCATGCAGGAATGGTCACTGAGGGTTGGTGGTACTTTGATCTCATGCGAAGAGTTTACAAAATTGAGCCCAAGGTTGAACACTATGGCTGCATGGTTGATCTCCTGGCTCGAGCTGGTTTGGTGGAAAACTCAGAAGAGCTTATAAGGATGGTCCCTGTGAAGGCTGGATCTGCAATATGGGGGGCATTACTTTCTGGTTGTAGTACCCACTTGGACTCAGAGCTTGGAGAGATTGTAGCCAAGAGACTTATTATGTTGAAACCACAAGATATTGGCCCTTATATTTTGCTGTCAAATATGTATGCTGCTCAAGGGAGATGGGATGATGTTGAACGTGTGAGATTGATGATAAAAGAAAAGGGGTTACAGAAAGAAGCAGCATCCAGCTTGGTTCATCTTGAAGATTTTGAATCTAAATATTTTGTTAAGAATAATTCAGGCTATAGGAAAAAGATAATGTACTCGATGTTGAGTGAATTAGGAACACAGATAAAATTATCTGTTGGACACTCGATTAAGGAAGACAATTTCATACCTAGATAAATATAAGAGTCTCTATTTTAGAGGCTGTTGGGAGAGAAGCAAAGTGCAAGTTAAGGAACGAGATGTTGAGGTCATGATTATGGATATCAGGGAAAAAGATGTCATAACTCATAAAAGAGGCTGCCACAGAAAACTATGTGTTGCAGGATGGGGATGGTATGATCATGTAAGGATCTGGTAGATGCTGCAGGTCCAGATTGGTTTCACCAAAGATTTTGGATCCCTGAATTTTCTGGTAACAGATCATTTATTTGATGAAGAATTACTTGCTCAGTGTCATGCATAATTAAGACACTCAGATAATCAATCCATAAAATCCAAAGTAGAGAAGAGATATTTATACAATGGATTGAAGGTCGAATGCATATGAAAGATTTCATCAACTTTGTTTTTCAAGTGAAAATTCTTGCAAGACGAGTGTTGGGTCTTATGGTGCATACTCGAAATGGAGTTTTAAGGAAAATGAGTGGCTGGTAGTAAAGATCAAGAAATGCAGTTATGCCATCAAATTCAAGACCCTCTTCACCTTCCTTCATAAAAGGATATCAAAGAAGCAGACAACCATATATCTCTATCTTTTCTAGACTAAAAATTATAGGATGAGAGAATTTTGTCTCAGTTCAAAACAAGAAAAACACCCATATACAAAGAACACTTACAAAGTATTTACACTTATCTTGTCTCAAGGAGGCAAGTGAGGATTCAAGACTGTCTTCTTTCACTTAACTAATTCCTTAAGATTCATATCTATATCTTCATCTTTGTACTCAAATATTTGTAATTTTGATTTTTTTTAATCATATTTGTAGCTGTATAATAGCTTATTTGATGTGCACATGTAAAATATTATGACTGAAATTTTTTGAAGCCATCCAATCTCTGCCCACACAAGCGCGAGTGCAGGTGCGCCTGTTGTTTGGTGAAGAGCTAGCAAATAAAATTGGGGGAATTGTTTTCTTTGAGTTTATTAATTATTATTTTGGGAAAGTTTATTTATTCTCCTGTTGTATAGTCACTTCTCCATAATTGTTAGCTTGTTTATAAAAAATGAAAGCATTATTCCAACTTTAAGTTTATTAATTATTATTTTGGAAAAGTTTATTTATTCTCCTGTTATATAGTCATTTCTCCATAATTGTTAGCTTGTTTAGAAGAAATGAAAGCATTATTCCAACTTAAAGTTACGTAACATTCCAACATCTGGAATTTTTTAGGACATTTGGCATATGATTTTTAAACCATTACAATAAAATTTATTTCCATTCCTATTAATATTTCATGCTTCTTTTTGCTGCGGAGGTATAATGACCGAATCTTTCTGTAATGCTTAGTGACAACTTTGAGCATTTTCTAGCTATTGTATTCATCTGTTTACCTTGTGAATGAATAATTCTATGACAAGTTCAGTGGCTGAATTGTTGATCCATTGAAAGCTACTGGACACCAAGTGATATTTCAACATGCTTGTGAATAAAATTGAGATGTTTTTAATTATGAAATAACTAAGGAGTTACACTAAAAAAAACACACGGGGGATTTGGGTGACATGCTATGCATGTCTAGTAAGATCATAGAATTTCGTCAGTCCTCACAACTTATGAGAAAACAAAATTATTGAAGGGAAATTAAATAGGGTAAATCGACTGAACTTAAAATAATAAACTTAATTTTATTTTTTTTCATTACAGGCAACATCAGATTAATAATTATTTTTTGCTGCTTCTCTATTGGTCCACTTGTACCCCTAAGTCGTATGTTTGTCCAGCCTTCCAGTCTTGTGGTATGTAATTAACAGGAACCACCCATGTTTCTTCTCCCTCTTCTTCTTCAGAACTAAACAACATCCTCAAAGTCAAAGGTCCACTTGGTGGAGCTGTAGTGGTCCAAACTGCCCCATGACTCCGGTCCAGTAACTTGCACACAAAGTTCTGAGTCTGCACTCAGCAAAAGGAGATTATACTCATCACAATACATTTCATTTAAATAACTGGACCCTCCTGATACATCCACTTAATTCAATTGGATGAAGAGTTTGAACAATGAATTAAGGATGACATTCATATTTAGTGATTTCTATATCAAAGTTAATTATTTGATAAAATATATGGTCCAGCTAATCAGTATTCTGGTTAAAGAATTAAAGAGTTTTTTTTATTAAAAATAATATAGGAGAGTGCAATTAAAAATCACTGCAAGCGTATTTTTAGGCATTCAATATATTTTTTAAATTTCTTAATTAGTATTCTTTTTAAAAACATTGATTAGCATTTGTGAAAAGGTTATAGAAAATCAGTAAATGATCTTAAAAATACTCAAATTTCACCAGGTTCTTGACTAAATTATCTGTTCAAAGATTTGACAATTTCTAATTGATTGCTACAGGAAGGAGAAAGTATACCTCACAAAGCTGAACAGCAGTTATGTCTCTACTTCCTTGTTGAAACCATATGACAAAAGCCAAATAGTGAGGGTTGTTGCTGCTCTCATGTATCTTAACTGTAATGTTTTTGTTTGGGTAGCTGCATGAGACACTGCAGATAACAAGAGAGGCCTAGTTAAGTCTTTGATTTATTGGCAACATTCTACATAAAAATTTAATGCATGCATGAATTAAAAAGGTGTTGTTCTGTGTGGAAGAATTTCTAACCGTCTATATTGAATATCAAGTACGCCAAGAGCTAATAGAGATGCAGCAGCGTCAGTGTTGAGAGCCATTCTACCAAAGGCTCGTTGGCTAAGAATGAAATCAGTGTTATGACCTGAGCCTGAGTCAGTTATAACCACAGTCACACCGTTGTCTGAGCATAAAGCACTATTGCTACATCTTACCTGGTAAAACATAATGAGAAATATTACTTTCAAAGAAAGAACTCGAACTATATATAACGCATACACGGTTATATTGCAAAGTGCTCTTGAAGAATGCCTATTAATTAAGTACAACTCATAAAAAGATTAAGATAACTATCTATCTAGTTTGTTGTCAGTTTAATATATCTTGAACTTTTGATCGGCCGTGCGTATAATTAAATAGACGATGGACTCATGCAAACGCAAGAATTAATTACACGTACGGACGAAATAACAAATATAACAAAAAAGAAAAAAAAGTTTTTTTATAGTAAAAAAAAAAGTTGTTTGTGTATGCATGTGTATGTGTATTAAAAGTGAGATTTACATATAGATTATTCCTAATTAATTTTTGTTACTATCTTCAGAAAACATGCACGGTCACGTAACTAAAATCATCCTATAGGTTGTGTTGGTACATAATAATATTAAACTCGTTAGGGTCGGTTTAGTAGTAATGAGTATGATCGATAAATGCATAAAAAATTAAGTTCGATCATCATTGTAGTTGTTGTAAAAAAAAAAAAAAAAGAGCAAGTAATAATACTGTATACTAGCTTGATCAGAACTCACTTGGTAACAGGCACCACAGCCAACACCATTTCGATAAAGATTAGATGCAGCTGATACGTCGCCACCATTAACAGTAGCACCAAAGGAACCAAATTCACATGCACCAACTGCATTAAATTAATTAAAATCAGGTTAATAAAAGATCATTTCATGTTTGCATTTTGTTATACTTTTATCAGTAATTAATTTTCTTACCATCTGTGCCATTTTCTTGAGAGTTTGGGTAAAATGCTGCACGAGATTGAGCAAATGAAGTATCTGCCAGAGTTTGCATGAAAAGAAAGGTGGCAAGAAGAAGACACAAAAGAGAGAGAGCCATGTGTGAGATAGAATTATAAATTAAAGCAATTAAGATGGGAAAATGAAAAGCTTAGTAATATGCATGGAGGGAACCCCGATTTCTCCTATTTATAGAGAAATATTATTGGTCAATGTTATCAACTTCGACATTCCAAGAGGTATAAAATTAAATTATTCATAAATTTGAATAACAGGAATTTTGCTACCGTACGTTTTCTCTGAGTTATTTGCTTAGAGTTGGACTACATGCTATTTGTCTTAATTTGACGAGGAACGCCACTTTAAAGTTATGTAAGAAAAAATTGGGATTTGACTACTACCAAATTGATAAGAAAATATATAAAGTAAAAAAAAAAAATAAAGTTGCATTTACAATTAATTTGAAGTCATTAAGAACTTTATCCAAGCGATTATTATGAGCTGTACTGTTTTTAGACCAAAATCATGAGCTGTTGTTAAAATTGATTTTTATATATTTTTACAATTTCTCACAATGCTTTATCATTTTTACCATTTTAAGCATTTCAATCATATCTGTCTCCTTCAACTTAACAATTCTAAAATAATTATAAGAATGTTCTATAATGGATCCTACAACTTAGAAAGTTTCTGAAAAGCTTCATATAATATACAATTGAAAAATATGCCAGATGCGCAAAAGGTAAAAAAAGGTATAATTCTTTTCTTCTTATATACTATATACTATATAGTCCATGCGGCTTGCTCTCCAATGGAAACCAATTGCTTTAAGAGTTTCTTTGGGAGTCAATATTTTCAAAGTAACACTTAGAACATCTCCAGTGTAATTGTTAAATTGGGTTTTTAAAATTGAGCAACATTATTTAATTTTTTGTGATAAATTAATACTTTTATTATTTTTTAAAATATTTTAAAATATATAAGTTAATATTTTAATTTATAAATATATAATGATGTGAAGTTTACTATGAAGCCTACTTACATTAAGAACTCAACTTGGGTTCCATTATTAGAAAGAAAAATAGTAAATACTCTTGCATTATTTTATGTCACTATAGAGAGCCATGAAAGAGTTAATTATCTAAATTGAATTCCTCCATATGCTCTTTTAGATAGTGTAATAGCCTAATAGATACTGTTTAGTCCCTTTCTACAGTAGCATTTGCTGTGATGGGAGAGAAAAACACAGGATTCAATTGAGACTGACCTAACATGTGGGTTTATGCTGGATCTTGTTATACGGTATAACACGGTTGGAGAGAATTCAAGTCCAACAAGACTTAAATTAAAATATCTTTCAAATTTAAACTATTTTAAATCAAGAAATTTATGTATCTATATTTTCTTATTTTATACTTATGAGTTAAATATGTTTTATTCTATGTAGATACAAATGATACAGAAGAGGTTTTTAATTAAGTTGGTTAAAGTTGAAGATGATGTGTGAGTGTTGTTGTAAATATATCTTGATATTTATGTTTAATTAAATTAGCAATATTATTTTCACCACTTTTGCTATATCTCAATATCCTGCATATATTATTTTCATTCGCAAGCATAGACGTTTGATTATGACTTATGAGAGGAATTGACATTTGCTCACCTAAATGGTGGGCTAAAACCAAAGATTGAATTGTACTGAATTAAAAAGTGAAGTAGCCTGAATTGGAATGGAATACAAGGGTGATGAGTTAGGCCTTTCAGCACTTTGAAATGAGTATGACCCTATATATGTCACGCATATTATAGAGTTGATTCCCACATTTTGTCAAAGATCGCATAGTAACTAAGTACCTTGATCTCAATGTGGAAGGTGCGTACGAAATATCCATCTAATTTAGATTAGATATTAGTATAGTATGTTTGAAGATACATTACACGGGGACACAAATGCAAAAGGAGCAGACTCTTGTCATGATGAGAAAATGACCTTGGTCCTCCGCATATCTACAGCACCTTTTGTTTTTGCTAGGTCGTTTGAAGGTCATGTCATAACACTGTGGGCATATGTTATTATAGTGATGTTCAAAAGCCAATACTTCTTTGAACCAGTATCTGTAAATTTAGTCTCTTCCAAATTTGCAGAAGCCAGTTTTCATGAGTTTTGTGAAGAGCATGATCTTAAATTACCGTTATGATCGGTGAGTCGACAGAAAATCTATATTGTGGATAATTATGAAAAAATACAGCTGATGTGATAACTAATAGTTACGATCGTGATATAATTATGGAGTGTTAAAATATCTTGATGTTGCAATTGCAATTTATAACCATGGTGCAGAGGAATTTAGCATAAGCTATCATAAACTGAAATTCTATTTGGATAAAATACTTGTAATTTAAGATAAATAAAAAAATTTCTCACATATTTAAAATCAATTTAACTTTTATTATAAATTTTCTTATTTAAATTTTCCAAAAATTAAGGTTTAAAAATTTATTTTATTTTATCTTTTTAATTTGTTCTCCCACAAATATTTATGAAAAAGTTCATCCAAATATAACTTCTTTATTTTAAAGCTTACAATTTTTTTATCAATAAATAAATGTTGGTTTATTAGTTTTGATTAGAAATCTAAAGCTTAAGATGATACCTTGAGCTAGAAGTTTGGCCAATAAAAGTATTTTATTAAGAAATTAAGAAAATGAGATTAAAAGGATCGAACACCAGACAACTTGGTATTTGGTAGTTCTTATACGTTTCATACTTATATTTGTCATAAATTAACCATTCAAAAACCCTAAAATACTTATGATATTAGGTGGAAACATTTAACTTGTTTTTATTTCTAATGGTAGGCGCACGTGTCTTAAAAGTTGGATAAAAGTTAGATTAAATTGATTTTAATACAATTAATTTTGAATTATTAAACACAATCCAAATTAATTATAAATTATAAATTTTATATTCAAGCATATATGTACTTGGGTTGACAGAATTGATTCTTTGAAAAACCTGTGGCCAGGTTGGCGTGCTGCTGACAAAGACTGCCACGAAGGTAGTCCCTTGAACCACATCAGATAGAGCCACTGGACCCAGCAGCGTGCCATTTGTAATCATCAATTTGTGAATTGTTATGTGAAAAAAAGGAGAGGTAATAACAATCTATACTTGTGTACATCCAAGGAAACTTCTCCTAGATGAATATTTCTTGTTCTTATCGTTTGAGATATTTATCCTAAATATACATAAACTGCTAGCAGTAGGAGATTGAGAGGTACTGAAACAAAAACACAAAATAAGGATAAATATATAATATTATTCCAATTAATAAAGATAGAAAAACAGAATTTAATAAGGATCAAATCTTTAATCACATACATAAAATAATATTATTTACTGACCATGTTATATTATGTTGATTAATATAACATTCTTTCAAACTATCAGTAACTAGAAGATAAGGTTGATTTAATAACAAAGAGAGAAGAGAATGAAAATGGGCTTACATATTCAAATTCTTTCCTTAACAACAATTAACAATTAGCATTTACTTATATGAAGGAGCAGGACTATCCCATCATCCCTTTGTGGTGAACAGCACATCATTAGAGGGCATTTGGTTGAGCTCGATGAACACACAATTTTCTTCCAATGTACTCCTTCAAGTTCTTTTCAAGTTTGCTTGTTCTTTTCTTTTTCTTTCAAGTGCTTGTTTGCTAGAAAAACTTTTAAAAGTAAAAATTAGTGATTAATTAATAAAACATATTATATAAATTTATCCAAATGTCATTATAAAATTTTTTGAAAATTTATTATATTTAAGTGTCTTTTATTAATAAAAACTCTAAAATTATGGTTTATAAAAGTGTATTTTTAAATTTATCGAAACACATATATTCATTGTGTGTTTCTTTCTAAAAATTCAACCAAACAAACATGAAATTAATTTTTTAAATAATGAAGAAACAATGAAAATGAGATAAGAGAACACGAAGGAGAAAGTAAGAAGTAGGGGGTGAGAAGAGAAAGAAGTAAATGCGACGGCCGACGGGGAATAGGTGTAGAAGGGGATTAATAGGATTTTTTTTATTAAAATAATGGATCCGCAAATAGAAAAAAAAGGATATAGGAATAACAATTTCCCTTTTTCTTTTGGGTCTTTGAATGAATCAGTAAAGCAGATTTTCTTTTGAGCCTTTGATTAGTTAGAACAAGGTTTTGGAGTCCACAAAAACAAAAGGAACAAGTGTGTTTATGGTGAATTAAAAAAAAAAACTTGTATTTTTTTTTTTTTATATTTGTAACACTCATATTTTTACCTT
This sequence comes from Glycine tomentella, assembly GCA_007407185.1. Taxonomy (NCBI): domain Eukaryota; kingdom Viridiplantae; phylum Streptophyta; class Magnoliopsida; order Fabales; family Fabaceae; genus Glycine; species Glycine tomentella. The sequence continues at coordinate 274,542 of PYAF01004847.1, read as the reverse complement.
GCTGAACTTTGTTAAATAAATAAATAAATAAAACAAATCATAGATGAAAGTAAAAAAAGGAAAACCAAAAAACCAAAATATATTTATCCAAATTCACCCGAATCTCAAGTATTGCAAATCTATAAAAATGATTTTTATAATAGTTATGTAATAACTTTATTGACTACTTTTTAATTGTGTACTCAGATTATTATTTTTTTTGTCTAGACGAAAGACATTTCTGTTTAAGTTAAACTCCTAATAAAAATGGCATCACATAGAACAATATGTTAAATTAACCCTTAAAACTTCAAAAATTATAATTACCAGCCAATTTATTCCTAAATTTGTAAAAAATAAATTTTAGACTCAAAATTAATTACTATTAATTAATTTGATATCTAAAATTACATCATTCATCAATTTATTAATTCTTAATATTACATTTTAAATATTTTTTTGTTGACTCAAAAATTTAGTTGAATTAAATCTAGGGGATTCATCAGGGACACTCTTAAATAATTTAAATTTCAAGATTTGACATTTATTAGTTAATTTAATCTCTAGCATTAAAGACCAAATTAACTAATACATGTCAAAGTATTAACTAAATTTGAATGTAGTCATTAAAGTTATGAACAGCCGTCAATGTTAGAGACAAATAATTAACGAATCTTAATTTCAAAGAGTAATGCTTTTTTTTTTTTTTAACAATTTTAAAAATTAAATTAATTGATACTTATAATTTTAAGAATTAACTTGTTATATTACCCACGTATAGCTCAGAATCAGACATCAGCTTAAGCAGAAAAAATCAACAAATGGAATTGTTGCTGCAAATTTAACAAGCTCAATTAAACACCATTCTCATTCTTTTCCCGTTAAAAGGTCCTTCGTATATTAATTCAAGATTCATTTTATCCCGACCAACAAACTGCTTCAATCTCATCCCTTGCTGACCTATATAACTCCAGCCTCTGGGCACACTGCTGTCTCCTTTCTCTCAACACAGAATCTTCTCCCAACAACCATGCGAGTTGTCTTTCCTGAAAACATAAACAGAAAAAATAGTTGTGAAAATGATAAAATTTTCGTCTGACATTCCCCGATTCTCTTTTTGGGTTATTGTATTTTGATTATCAATGGAGACTAAGGGTCTATTTGGATACAAGGTTTGAAATGTTTTTGTGAGTTACTCTACTAGAAAAAAGTTCTATGTTCAGTAGAAAAATGGCTTGTATCCTAATAGGTCTTAAGTTTTCAAGTTGTTTCAGATGGCTGAGAAAGACATTTATCTGAGTGTGTGAAGTACTTTTACTATTTAGCAGTTGTTCAATCATCCAATGCCCCATTATATGTCTCCATAGAAGTTTCCCTCTAAAATAGGATGATGAATCATGAAAGTGATATGTGAATGCAGTTTTTTTTTATCCACAGGAATCAAACACACTTATCAAAGTTTTAAAACTCACGCACACTGCTAGACCTCCTTAGTGATATGTATGAAGTTTGATATGGTAGAAGGGGTTTTGTATTATACCTCCTTTTTGCCCAGTTGTGCATAAAAACGGTCTAATAAAGATCGCTTAGCCTCCCTCACTTGACAATGAACCACAGCCTTTGGAATGGTATTCCTCAACGTTTGTGACACCATCCCGACATAAGATGAAACATTTGAACCGATCCTCTGGAAGTGTCCTTCGGCATACCGATCATCTAACAAGGAGGAAGCTGGATTCTTTCCCTTGTCAACTTCCTGAGGGAGTTTCCGGAAGAAATCGACCGTGATATAGGAAGATTCCATTTCCACCAGCCGTAACGTTGTCTTCTTACCGTCTTCACGGAATCTCTCTAACGCCTCATTAGCTGCTTCTGCTATTTCAGCTTGAAGAGTTGGAAAGCGCTTCAATTCCTGCAACCATTGTCAAATTTAAATGAAAGCATATTTCATGTAGAGTAAACCATTAGTACTTACTAGAGGAAAAGAAAATTCAAGCCCACCCCCTCTGGGGCCAAAAAAAATAACATTAATTAAACTCAAACCTGCGTTTCTGCAATTGACTTTCTCATGAGTTCCTTCAATACGAAGTGAACCTGCCACAAATAGCATTTAGCACGAGAGTTAGCAAATATTGGTGGTAGCTTGCTAAATATAGTCAGGATTAATGTTGGTCTCATAGACAGCATAAAACAAGATCAATTATGAAGAAAAAAATAGTTTGGAAAAGCTTATTTTCAATCTAGGAATTGAACTGGATCAAACTATTTAAAGCAAAAAGCACTTACAGCATCCACAGAAGCTTGTGCAGGACCTTTGAAATAATGAAGTGAGCTCTCCAGGAGGCGTCGGTAACCTTGCTCTGGAGCGATTAGATGAGGTTGATACCCATCTGCCTCTGAAATCACGTTTTTCACATTTTGCAACGACAAATGACGGTCCAGTGGAAGCTTTCTCAATGCAGCAGGAAGCTGGTAATCGAAAACCACGTAAATTCGATCGCCACCTGGCCTCCTAGGAGGGAGAATACAAGAAACTAGAAGGGTCAAGGCTTTTCCTACGCAAAATATTATATCCAGTCTTTAAAACTAGATGCCTACACACTCAAACTTCAGAGTAGGTTGGTTATCATCTATAATCCCTGCATTGTAATTACGACCATGAAGGATTTGCAAGGCTAATGATCTAAATTACAACTTCATTAAGTTTTTTATCCCTATTATTACACTATAGTTACTGTAACTTCTTGAAGTCTTCCGTTTGTTTTACCTTCCAAAACGTTGTTCCGTTTGTAGTATATAGTTACAGTTTCATGTCGTGTTAAAATAACTTGTTTTTGGCAGCAAATAGAAATTAATAACATTGATATAATGAGGTCTAATTCATGGAAAAAAAAAAAAATGATTTACTGTTGCCAGTTTGAACAGAAAAAATAAAATAAAAATCTTACCCTCCATCTAAATGCTCCTTAAATACTCGTTCAAAATCACGGCATAATTCTAGAATAGTGTACAGCTGTGCCTGATAAAATCATAGGAAGCTATAGATGAACATCTCAGTAGGAATTATTTCAACTTATATCAGTAGCAGACAGCAAGAAATTACTCCTCACCCCAGCATCAACAGCAACTGGTCTACCAAGGCGTGCCAACTCTGCTTCAAGCTCATCAATGTTTCTATTAATTAAAGATGCAATTCCTGGAAGCCGAGCTCTTATCACAGACTCTAAATGCTGAAATCAAATCAGTTCTATAAGTAACAAACCGAGTAACTCCGGACAGTTGCAAGAGAAAAAATAAAAACATGCCCTCCCAACACACTAAAGAGTAGGATAAATAGAAACCTTTGAGAGAATCCTTGCTAGATATTCCGAACCCATTTGGCTAACCAAGTGTGAGTAATCAGGACTGGTAGCGAAAAATGCATGCTCCTGCTGCCGAGCAGCAATCATATCCACATTCCTATTAATATCTGCCTGAGAACGGTTTACAACTCCAACCCAAGGGTTTTTAAGTCGATAAGATCTTCCCTCAAGGACCTACAGGATAACCAAAATGATAATATTAAGGCCGGTATGTGAAAATTATTCTGTATCAATGTCGATAAGATTCATGTAAAATCAGGACTAGGTTTCATAACAGGCCAAAAATTATAATCTCATGAGTTTGCACAGAATATACTAGAAAAGCAAATATACATCGAGAGCATTTGTTCCTTTGTCCATCAAATCAAGCTTTGTCAACACACCGAACGTTCTTTCCCCTAAAAGAAAAACATTTTGAACTCGGTGTCAAGAGAAAATCATAATAGCATAATAAAAATAATAGTCAATGCATACAATTTGTATAGTAGAAGCATAATGGTAAACAAAATGCAGCAAGCATACCTGCAGGGTCAACTTGTCTGGAAACCTTGATGGCATCTGATGTTGCTATATCTTGATTTGCTGGAGTAATGGCCAAAATTAAGCAATTGGGCTGCAACACAGAAAAATATATAAAAGTATTCTCAAAAGTTCTATTAACTGAGTGAATAGTAAATCCATCAAATTTGAAAACATCAAATGCTGTAAAATGAGGAATTAGATGGAAGGTGCGACTTCAAATTATTAATATCATTTTGCCACACGTTCAAGGGCATAATGTCAGAATGGAAAAGGTTAAAAAGTCCCAATATTTAGAATTCAAATGCTAACGACTTTGGACCAAACTAAAATGGACCAAAAACATAACGTGACCAACTGTTGCCAGTCCATTCATCGAATGTAAAGAGAAGTGATTTAAATTCAGATACTGAACTTTTTATATCATCTTCCATAGGCTGTTTATCCAACGTGGGACTGGCAACTTCTTTTAAAGGCCATCAATAGCAAAAAAATGAAAAATAAGAAAAATAAAGAGTTAAGAGGGAATTGTTGGCCATAGCAGTGTATATAAAGTTTGCCTTTAACTACCTTGTCAACATATGAGTGAATCATGTTTTCAATGTCTTGAACAATACTTTCTGGCTGTCCCTCTGACAAAAATAAAGATCTTTAACATATAGGAAAAAGGAAATTGATAATATGAAATCCTTGTATATTTGAGAAAGAAGAATGAAAAGAAAGCATACCTACAGCAACCTTTGTCAAACCAGGCAGATCTATCAGTGTTAGATTGACAACTATCAACAACAAAATAACAAACGTTGAATGTCGCAAAAAAATAAATAGAAAATTAACAATACACACAGACACACACAGAAACCTCTCTTACATGCACGGACAGAGCAGCGAAGCACAAATATAATTCACTTAATGCATTGACATGAGTGATTCCTTGATTATTATGTTAAATTTCTTCTTCGATTAGAAAGATATTAGTGCTTGAACAACACAAGGAAGCAAAACGCAATTCAACTAAAAATACAGTACTAATGAAAATTAACTGAATTACCTGCAATTGATACACAAGTCTCATAACATGGTAACTAAAAACTAAAGAGACAGCATCAAATAAAGCAATAAACAGCACAAATAGCAATAAATAGTAAAATACCATCAAGTTTTCAGGGTACATGTAAAAGTAGCTGAGGACTGATAACAGATTCTCTTCCAGTAACAACAATAGCAAAAGCCATGAGGGGGTTTCAAACCAAGGAATACATGGCACCCCAAATGAAAATGCAAAATATAATTTATTTACCATTTGGGGAATAGATGCTGAGATGAATAGCAACCGGAGATATCTGTTTTGATTTCCCAGTCAGTTTATTAGTTTCATCTTCAATTTCCTTTCGAACCATAGCTACAAAAATAGCAGGAAAGCAAACAACAAATTTAAAATAGTTTATCTAAAAAGAAAATATAGAATAGAAGGTATATATTGCTTATCTATTTCTGAACAAACATCCTGAGAAAATAGTGGGTGCAATGTACAGTGTTAACCATATATCAAAAGATGTTCACCAGTGTCAAGTGTCAACTTCCAAAAGGAAATAACACTTGCAGCAAGGGAACATGCATTGCATTTGTTGCATGCAATCAGTGGTACAAGTATGTTTAACTTTAACATGCAGGTTAGTATTAGCAAGCAATGCAGTGCATGAATGACAGATCAGCAAGATAAAATTAAATTCACACAGATAAACTGAGTTACAAACACTACACTACATTATAAATCACATATTTCGAAAAAACGAAAGACATGCATGCAGTATGAAGAGCATGCAACACTGTGTAGTCAAGTCAAGGAAGTCTAATTTCCAGAATCTTGAAACGTAGATTTCAAAATCAAACACACATTGCATAATTAAGACGTACAGAAATCAGTAAATCGCTTCTCAGGCAAGTGCAGAAACTCGGCATACTCCTGTTGTCCCTGTTCTACTTTGTGCAGCTGCAGCACCAAAGGCCTCCGCGTCACAATCCCTAAACATCACTCGAAAAGTAAAAAAAAAAAAAAAGAAAAAAAGAAAAAAGATCAATTTCACTGGATTTATTTTCCTTACACTACTCAAAAGAACCTTCAATTTCCTTCTTCTACTACTAATTAAACAACCAAACATCATAAATCAAAATAAGTAAATACATAAATAATCGAAGAAACGGTTAAAGAAATAAGAACAACGAACCTGATCCCCTGGGAAGAAAGTCGCGTCCGACAATGCTCTCCAGCACTGAAGACTTTCCCGAACTCTGCATTACGAGAAAGTGTTAAATAAATCGGTAGTAGCGAAGATAGCGAAAAGCGGGAGGAATGGATGGAAGAAGAGAGAGAGAGAGAGAGAGAGAGGAACGAACCTGGCCGCCGACGACGGCGACGGAGGGAAGGGCTTCCCAGAGAGTAGGCAAGGAGGCGGTGTCGGCGCCGTGGTCGCCGAGGACCGTGCAGGCGCGCTGAATTCGGTTGACGAGTTCGATCAACGTGTCCATTGGTTTATGATGAGAGGGAAGAAGTGAGAGTTTGGAAGAGCGAAAGAGGAGTAGGAGAGGAAGGAGGAAGAAGAAGAGAGGAAGGAGAAGAAGGGAAGCTATTTTGTTGCTTGCTTGCTTGTTCTATTCTGTGTTTTCCGTTACGTGATTACGCTTTTCTCTTTCTGTTTTTTAAAATTTGCTCGTTAGAGAGAGTTGGAATGATGGACCACGTCAGCGAGAGGTGTGTTTTATACTGGACTTCGGAGCTGAACTGTTTCTTCCGCTCCTCCTCTCTATTTTCAAAAGAGTCAATTTATTATTATTATTTTAAATGAGCTATCCGTTTCACGCTTTGAGCTTAGAGAGCTTTTGAATATCCTCGCGGGATATTTTCTTTTCTTGGTTTATTTTGAGAAAATTAGACAGTAATATTTCCTGATTTTTTATCCAATAACATATAATTTCTTTTTTCTACATTCATTGACGGATCTAAGACCCTCAACCAATTGAGGCTATTTTTTTCTACAATACTATTTAATATCCAAAAAACATTAAATAACATCTTTTATATTCAAGAATCAATAAAATAATAACATAATATTTTTTTATTATTTATAATTCTAACTCTAAAATATAATATTATTTTCAAACTTTAATAAATTAATACATTATATTTAACCAGTAAATAACTCAAAAAACTGTTTTTTTTCTTGCATTCAATTGTGCTAGTTAAGATCTTAATTATATGATAAAATTGTTATCAAGAGTTGATGATTTTTTTCTTGATTAATCAATAATTTTATAAGCATTTTAATGTAACCGGTGCCCTGAGTAATCATAGGATATATCTTTCTATTCTTTATTTACTAAATACTTAATTCTATTGAATAAAAATTATGTACATTGAGATTTTATAAATCATATTAGAATGATATTTCTATTAATTAAACTAATTTTAAAGTATTCTAAAATTAAAAGATTTAAAAACATAGTTTTTTACATTCTGATTTTATTATTATTAAGGAATCATTTATATCAATAAAAATAAATTGTCTTAAATTAGTATTTATTAAATGTATTTTCTTTCAGATTTTACATGTACCATCAAGAAAGAGAAAAAACACGGGCATAAAATTACAACATCATCCAACATTAATTTGTCCAGGCCCGTGTCTCAGCTCAATTGCAAAAGAGATTGCTATAATTAACTTCACAAACAGTTAATCCGTAATTCCTTCATTTCTTCAATCCCTTGTAACCTCAAGTCCCCAACAACGAAATCATCATCAACACTTGTATTTGTATATGCCTTGGCTTTTTTGTCATCTAGATATTGTTGATACACATAAGAGAGAAACCCCCACAAAGCTAATACGAAGGCCATAACCTTCATCGCGTTGATTTTGTCATGAAAGAAAATAGCAGCAAGGAAGGGAACGATGGGCAACTCCATAGTATCTATCACAATAGAGAACAACGAAGACACCTCAAAAATCAAACCAAAAAGTCCAATACATGATATTTGCCATGTAACAGCGGTCCAAAACAGAACCATCACATATGATACCTTTCCATCTTCATATTCCCTCATCTCCCTATCCAAACTTCTCCATTCTCCACTTGCGAACATCCCCACGACGCAACAACACGAAGCAACGAGGGAAGGGTAAAGTTGCATGTCCAAGATAACTGAAAAGGTTTCTCTCTTTATAACTTTCTCGAAAGCAACCTATACAAAAAAAGTAGAAAATATAAAATTAATTGTATGGTTAAAGAAAAAAGAAAATGAAAAAGATCACGGTTCAATTTCCTCTAATCAGTGACGAGCTTGGACATAGTTCACAGATTTGACGGTCTAAGACTTATATCTAAAAGGGATCCAAATTTTTTTTAAAATATATTTATAATTATGTAGTATTTTTATATTATTTTATAAATAGATTAAAATTATTACCTCTTTTTATGTTTTCTTAATCAAATTGAATATAATATTTGATAAAAAGGTATAGGAGATTTAGTTTTTTTTTTCAAACATGCTATATTCATAAATTCATGTCTGATCATTGCCACATGTCAACGGCTAGACAATTTTCACTTTTTTGTTTTTAATTTTAATGTATTTTATTTTTGTTTTTGAAAAATTTAAATATTTTATTTTATTATTTTTTCCCTCACTCTTTCATTTACTAAAAAATTGTGAATTACACGGGTTCTAATGCCAAGAATAATTAATAAGATAAATAGTAATTTTCATTCTTGAATGTGTAAAGCGACGAATTCATCCTCAAAAAGAAAATTTAAATTTTAGTCTCCAAAAGTGAAAAAAGTATGATAAATCTATCCATTAGTTAGCGTCCATTCGAATATGTCAGCAGGTAAACCAACGGACCCCCCCTGAGAACCGTATATGAGAGTTTCATCTCGTACGGCTCAAACAAAAATACCAAAATACTGCTTGTAACGAAAACAGGACGAAAATGACTATTTACCCAAAATATGATTTAATTTTCATCTTCTCTTCATTTTTAATTGTTGCAAGTATATCATTACAATAAACACTTAAAAAAAATAGGAAAACAAACATAAGTTATAATAAACATAATAATTAACATAATATTGATTAATAAGTATAATATGTCTATTGTTGTAAAATTTCTAATGTGACAGTATCTTACCCAAATTATGATACTCAAACAAAAATGCACAACCATTAAGTTAATCCTTACAAAAAATTGAGACCAACTTGATTTTGTCAATACATCATGTTTTCACAATAGAAATTTCAGAGCAACATACAAATTATGTTTATTAATAAATATTATGCTTATTATTATGTTTATTCTAATTTATGCTTGCTTTCATATTTTTTAAGTGTTTATTGTAATGTTATATTTGCAACGATTAAAAAAGGAAAAAAAATAAGATTAAATTATATTTTGGATAAATAGTCATTTTCATCCCTGAATGTGTAGAGTATGACAAATTCATTCTTGAATGTACCAAGTAAGCTATTTCATTAATGATAACCGACAAAAGTTAACGAAATGATGGATTTATTGCAATTTTTTCACTTTCTGTCACTAAAATTTGAATTTTCATCTTTTGGAGACAAATTTGTTAGCACTTTACATATTCAGAGACGGAAATGACTATTTATCCTAATTAATATATAACTCAAATTGTTTGTTTTTTAACAAGATAAGAAACACATATAACAACTCAAATTATAAAGAACTTTAAACTAAAATTTAATTGTGTCAATCTTAATAAAACTACATATCTATTTTTAATACAAAATATATTTGTAATTCCAAATACTTGCATATAAGAATTCCTTATTTATTATATTGTGAAATCTTATCTGTTCTAATAAACTAATATTTGTGGATAAATAAATATAAAAAATAAAAAATAAAAAAACCTGCACAAGACAGTGGTGTAGGGCAAATGTGGCTGATGCAGCAAGGGTGGAGATGAACCCATACATATGCTTTTCGCTAGAGTGACCCATTGGGTCGTTAGATTCGCCGTTGATTGCGAGAAGGGAAACTGATATGGTGAGGAGGACTATAGAGTTTAGTATGAATGCTGTGAACTTTTGGGCGTTGAGAAAGTAAGAGAACACTGCATTGAAGACTAATTGGGTTGCACCTATTAGAGAATAGGTGGTGAGAGGGAGATATAGAAGTCCATAGGAATACATCAAGTCATTCGCCGTAACAATTAAGCCGAAAGCTATGTAGAGGAAAACTAGAGTGTAGAGTTTTGGTTTGGTTTCGGAGAAATTATTATCATTAGGCATGTTAGTACTAGAATTGTCATGTGTTGTTGGGAAGTAGAAAAAGAGTGGAAGTAGTATAGGGAATCCTGCAGTTTGAACAAATGTTGCCATCCATTTGCTATTGCCACCACTGTCATAGTATAACCTTCCTAAAAGAGTGGCTGCAGATTGGCCTGCAAGAGCAAGGGATATGTATAGGGATACACGACACCAACGTTTGAATTTTCTGGGTCTTGGACGTTGAGGTTGCTGCTGAGTGTGATGAGTGAGTTCTGTTTCGGTGCAGTCTTCTGTCATCTGAAAAATACAAAAGAGAACGAGAATGATTAAGGTAGGGGTAGTTATACCAGTTCACCTCAAAATTACATATACTTTATTAATTAATAATCAGCAAATTAATTACCCTACTATGTCTTGAATATTGAACATAACCTTTTTGGGTATGTGAAGTTTTACATCACGCCCTTTACATGAGAAACTGTTATTATATGATCCTGAAATCTTTCTTCCACGGAAATTTACAATATATTACCTGAAGATTAATTAGTTTTTTAGAGGAAAAGATTACATGAAGATTAATTAGTTGGAACTATATAATCACATATCATATAAGGAGAAAAATTACTACAAGTGGACCAAACTAATCTCTAGCTATTAAGTCTTATTAATTAGCTTCTTTTAGTAAATTGAAAATTTTGATTATATATCGTGTAAAAATTGATCGAGATTATAGATATACATGATGATCCTACCATTTAATAATTTTACCCTTAATTATTGAGATACACAATGTAGTGTGTTTCTTGGGTTTATTGTGAGTATTTACTTTCATTTTCCTTAAAATAACTATGTTGGTTTTAGAGGTTTTTCAAAAGACATAGCTAATTTTTAAAATTTTTTTAAATAAATAATTTCAATTAAGAATTAAAGGTTGAACTGACTACTGAGGTTGTCCTATATATACAAGTGTTTATTATTTCTAAGGTTCATAATAATCATTAAAAAATATATTAAATATTTCTAGAAATATCTATTAAATTAAATTAATAATATTTAGAAAAAATGTTAATCAAGGGAATGTAATGATAATTAAAATCCATAATTAATTCATAATTTCTTAACAGTTAACTCACTTTTTTTTTATCCATAATAAGAATAAAAACAAGTACTTAAAAGTCTATAACGTTTACACACATTAAGTACAACGCTCAACAAACTAAATTAGATCCATTAGTTCACTCATGTTTGGAATTTAATTTTAAAAAGCATTTTCTAATTTAAAAAAAAACTAAAAAAAACAAAATAAGTTAATTTAAACGGTGTACTTCCATTTTCGCTATATATACACAGGAAGATAGGAGCAGACTACGGGGGACCATGTAGTTAGGTGGTCCATTTTGGACCATATTTTATCCACCGTCCGATTTATGAGTATTATATTCAACGTGTGAGATTTGTTAATGGAAACAGCTTTCTCCAATTTAAAATACTTTTAAGTATGTTTGGATGGAGTATTTTAAAATTTCAGGAAATTTAAAGTTCAGGGAAATTAAAATGCATCAATTAAAATTTTTGTATTTTTAAAATTTTGTGTTTGGATAAAGAAATTGAATTTCTGCATTTTTAAATTTTGAACCTTATTCATGGAAAAAACACGTAAGGTGGGTGGTGTAGTCAGAGTAGCGGAGGTCGGAGTACGTCGGTGATTGAGACGGAGCAAAAAATTATGCATTTAGAGCTTCTAAAAAAGAAGAGAATTTCAATTTCTCACCTTTTAGATGGAAATTCAAATTCCACATTTTTATTGTTTAAAATTCTGTTTTAAAATTCCAAAAATTTAAATCCCTCATATAAAAGTATCCAAACAGTAAATTTTAAATTGTAAAATTTTAAATCCCTTAATAAATTACTTTCCCCAATTTATTTAATTGTTTTAATCTGATGTGCATGTGTTTTACTGGTTTGCCCTTTTGTTTTATTGACCAATTAATTAGAGGCATTAGGCGTTTATGGTGCGAACGGAAAGTGCTCGTCGCCGGTGTTATGCTTGATGAATTTTGTTTGTGTTTTTGCAAAGTGAATGTTGTTCCCGTGTTTCGTTAGTGATTTGTGAGCATTATTGATGAACAGTTCCCATTTGGAAAAACGTCATCTGCGCAAGAAATTGGAGGGTCCTTACTGGTATGTGCAACAACGAGCAAGGTGGAGAAAGGGGCTAAGAACCATCACTGAAAACATATGCTGAGAACCTGTCAATGTCTTCAACACACCTACAATATCCCTGTTTGCACCATCGACAAGAACAAAGCAACCGTCGACACTGTCTCAAACACGTATTGTACCGCAGCACTTGTCCCACTCACCTTCTACTTCTATGTTTGGTTTCTAATTGAAAATATTATAAAGAGCATGTTTTAATGTAAATCCAAAAGATACAAACAAAAGAATAACAAAAGTAAGACACCTTGACTGTACTGTCCCAAAAGAAAAATTATTTACCTGAATGTCATTTTAATAGTAAATGTTTGAATTATGTGACAATAGAAAAAATACTCAAAACTTCAAACGATTATAACTTTTGGTAGAGATGTCTGATGGAGGTATACGATATGTCAAAATGTTCCAAATTCAGAGAGAAAGTCTTAGACAAATTTCCAAATTTGGTCCACTATTTTTTTCCAAAAAAGCCTATATAGGCATTTTTTGAGGCACTTATAGGCATTTTTTGAAAAAATAGTGGATCAACTCTCCTTTGGAAATTTGTTCAGGGCTTTCCCTCTAAATTTCAAGCGTTTTGATATATAATATGCCTCTATCGGACATTTCTATCAAAAGTTATGACCGTTTGAAGTTTTGAATTTTTCTTTTCATTGTCACATAATTCGTTGGACTCCTCAGCGAAATATGCGTAACACTCTGATAAAATTTATTATTGACGTGACATTCAGGTAAAAATATTTTCAAAGTCTCCCAAAGTAAAACTCTTAATTCATTGACAAAATGATTTTTGCCTCAAACATACTTTTCGAACAAAGAACCACACATGTACTAACTAACCACCCAAAGGTCATTTCCAACTTACTAAAATTATCATATGACAAAATTAAAAAAATAAAATATTAATTTCTAACATTTAGTTTTTTAAACTTTAACTATTTATTAGATTTTCTTTTTAATCTTTTCTAGGTGAGGTGAGATTTTATTTAATTTTTCTTTATTTCCCCTCATAAGCTAAGATTTTATTACTTTTATTATTTTTTTACATATAATAGGATTTTGTCTTTACTTTTTTATTATATAAGATATTGATAATAATAAATAATATTATTTTTTGTTTTTATTAAAAAAATTGGATATTTTCAAATTATATAATTTATTATAACCATCCTACTATTTACAAAATTTATTTTATTATTTCAACTTATTCCTTAGGATATTGATATT